>BHFT01033243.1:0-34537 GCA_004320025.1 Laticauda laticaudata
CCTTTTGAGAGCGGATAACAATGGATGGAACATTTTTCTCATCCGCTGTGTCCTTTTTACAAACGTTTTGTATCCATTGGGCAGTGTGACAGGGCCTTAACGTTAGTAGTTTAATCCTCATGGGGCTTAATGTTCACTCAACCTTCCATTTTTCCGAGGTTGGTAAAATGAGAACCCAGATTTTTTGGGAGTGATATGCAAATGCTTCAACATATCAATTGCCCAGACAATATTGTAAAGTCCTATAGGGTGGTATATAAGCCTAAATTCTAATGCTAATGATAAAATGGACCCTATAAAATAATTGGTGTGATGTAGTTAATTCAATTGTATTTTTGACAATTATGGAAATATATTGATGTAGACAGTTAGAAGGAAGTTAAGCCTTTTAATCAGAATACCACTAGAGGAGAGTGATGGATCTTTATGTGCAGATCTCCTACTTATGAGCTTCAGGGACTCCAGTTTGATCTCCAGAAAACTCTCAATGTATTTTTTTTCTGACTCAGGTTATTATTCTGGAATAATTGTTTACCCGTATGGACAGTATAATTTTGTGGGAAGAAATTGTTAAATGATTCTCCATTTTAACAGCTTTTTCCAGTGATGATTTCAGTACTGCTCTGGCTCATATGATAAATATGCTACTAAAGGCTAGTAATGGAACAAATGCCAGCTCACCAAAGGCAATGGTTGTCAGTGTTTCCTCCCCAGTTGGCAAAAAGCACCCTGATCTCATGCTAAGAAGTTTGTTGGCTTAATTCTTTTTTAGAATCCATCTAGTTATGAAAAAAACAGCTGTTATGTGATCATGACCTGGAAACTTGCCAAAGGAAGGTATCAAGTTTAGTTCCCAATTCATCTCCTAATAGAAAGTTCCAGTCTACTTAGGACAGGGGAATAACCTCTTAAAGAATTTTGTTCTGAAAGAAGGTAAACTCTAATATTCCTTTGCCTTTAGGAATGATTTTTCAATCTAGTTTCCCAACAGCACAACCCCAGAATACTTTAGTGCTGATTTGATTGAGAGTTTCCTTGGCAAGTGACAACTGTTGCATATTCATATTTATTTATTTGTCAAGTGTAGGTACTCCTCATTTCAATGACAGAAGAGGCCTAAAAACCATATTAAATACAGAATATATGAATAAAAGAAGCCAGATATAAACAAGAGTAAAATAGTACAGTAGAGTAGGCAGAGGTTGACCAAGGCTGCAGCCAACCCCAATGTGGCCTGTTGCCCAGGTCTTCAAACTCTTCAAAAGTCCAATAAAATGAGGGGCCACATCTACTCTGGAGCAAAAATATTCCACAGGGTAACGACAATTCCAGATAAAGCCCTCTTCTATTTTAATTCATGTGGATGAAAAACTCGAAATAGAAAATTTAGGTAACATTCTGACAGAACAGATGGCCTAATCTGATCTGGTACTATTCAGGACTGAACATTACCCATTTAATTTCATGGAGAAGGCAGAAGTAATTCATAGAAAGGAATCATTGCCACTACGGTGTTTTTTTGTGGAGGGGAAGGGAGGGAAGGGAACTCAAAATCCATAGCTAGGTCCAAATATTAGATGAGATTTTAAGCTATGAAATCTGCTGTTCAAAATCAAATTCAAAACTGCAATTTGAATATATCAAGTAGTGGGCAGTTACATAAGTTATTGATAAAAAAGCTCCAATTCCTGAGAGATGCAGAGTACCTAAGCATGTTTTCCACTAGCATCTGTGCAATCAGCTGATCATCAGGAAAACAGATGGCATTTTGTACAAACTGATCAGTGTAATTGGGCAAATATCAGATTATGGTTTTCTGATGGTAGCTGCTTCTTTCATTTGCTCAATGACAGTGCTTCAGCAAAATCATTTTTTGAGATACAGAAGAAGCCTAGATCCACTTCTTCCGATAAATCCTGCCAGGGATCACTGAGTTACTAACTGTTGCTAGCAAACCTGCATTCAACAACTTACAAGTGCTTTCTCCTCAGAGATCCTTCTCTAATCAACAGCAGTAAACAACGGAGAGTTATACATGACTTGCTTTTCTTCCCAGTAACCCCCAGCTCATTCTTACTGGGGTGTTGGAGGAAGAGTAAAGCTACAAGGTGCAAAACTCCACATATAATGGGATATTTTATTCAGAGCTTGAGGTATTCATGAAAGGCAGCTACAATAATGAAAGCAGATTTTCCTACCATTCAGAATGACAGGTTGGAATGGTATCTTACGCTTGCCCTGCAACATTAATGTAGCTGACATTTTTATTAATATATACTTTCCTACTTCCTTCTACATCCCTACCCCAAAGAATTAACTTGTAGTCACCAAATAAGAAGAGAGGACTTGTTGGAAAAGACCCTGATGGTGGGAAAGATTGATGGCAAAAAGAGAAAGAGACAGCAGAGGATGAGATGCTTTGAGAAATGTATAGTTGGTCATTCAATAAAAATAGGAATTAATATTTGCATAAAACATACTGGTTCCAGTTATCTGCCTATGTTTTTACTAGCTACTTCTATGACTAATCTTCCAACTTAATATTTGTTTTCTAAACTGTCTCCTTATGTATGAGAAGTAATTTATAGGATGAAAGCAAGAATATACTGATTTGTTGTCTGTGGAGTAGACAGCTGGTAACCTAGTCTGAAACTTACATGTCTGGCTTGCCCAAAGATAATATGGATGCTGGAGATCAGTATAAGTGGAAAGATCAGTTGGTGGCTTTCCTAGGTTGGTAGTGTAATTACATTCTATGTTTCAGTGAATGTAAGAAGCAGAACAGAGTTTTGAGAAAAATATATATAAATAAAATAAATTCTTAATGAATATGATTCATCAAAATGTGCTTGGTAATATGAATGGTATCACTAAAGGAACAGAATGAGATGAAAGAATACAAAAAAAGTGACTAAGTCATTTGGAAACCCAGCAATGAATGGGAATTGTGACAATTTCATGAATATCAGCTTAATTCTTAGTTATAATCCATCTAGTTATGGAAGAAAACAGATGTTATGTGATTGTGACCTGAAAGGAAGCTTCAAGTTAAAATCCCAATTCAGGTTAATGCTAAATGCTAAAAATGTTGGGAAAGAAGGTAAATAATACATTAAACATTGCTGTACCCATCCTCACTTCACCATAGGGAACCCACAAGCATGATCAGTCCTTATCATATCTCAGATGAAATCTGAGTGCAAAGGGTCTAAGATAATCAATTTCCTTCATAGCCCTGTGTAATTATAACTCAATGATTTCTCAATGACCTTCCCTAAAAAGGGAAGGTTAGAGATTGGGTGAAAGCCCTTTATCTTGATTGGATCCACTGAAGCCCCCTTGAGAAGAGAGTATAGTACATTTCCCTCAAGATTGGTAGGATCATTCCCTTTCTCAAAGAGGCTACCTCCCATCACAACTGGACACAACTGCCGGTTCCATACTATCTGGTCTTAACCAACCAGGAGTGACAGGATTTTAATATACAGGTGTCTCATCAAACAAGATCCTGTCTACTTCCTCAGGAATCAGAGTCTCAAACTCTTCCCAGATCACCAAAGTTTAAGAATAATCTATTCATAAGTTCATATGGAAAAAATAAAGTATGACTGATTTGATTTTTTAAAGTTTGATTGACTATGGGAGACTCTGTAAATGACATAAGAATGTTGGACCATCTTAGTTTAGTAGTGTCAAGCATGGATCCTGGGAAGAAATTAACACTGAATGGGGGAAAAAGAGGAATTCCCAACTCAAGTCATACTTAGCAGTTTCCAAGATAGTTTTAAAATAAATTTGATGAAATTATTTGGGATGAAAATGGATTTTTGGAATGAGTATTTCACAGATTAATATGGGATTATAGTGATACACTAAAGAATGAGATGGTGTACTACAAATGCTAATATCCAGAAGAAATTGAGGAAAAGGAAGCAACATCTTGAAGTTCTTCATGGTACAGGGAGATATTATTGTGTTGGTCCACCTGTCCCAGATCAGCTTTGATCATCTAAAAAAGATCTAATAGCGTTAGCAAGTCTGTGTCCCACTTCTTTTTCTTTTTTTAAAAAATCATCTTTTGGAACCAGATGGTCTGATTTATTGCACTTGCCCTAGGAGAATCATTTCTCCAAGATATAGATAACCCCAACCCTGTGTATTTTTTATAAAACTTTATACACATGGCCTTTCCCTCATGAGGATTTGTGTTTCTTTCTAATGTGATTATATGTTTGCAAATAGTTTGCACAAATTATTTCTTCAATTTATATTTTCATTGTTGTAAATTTTAATCTTTAATAAAAAACATACTATAAAAATGTATCAAGGACCAACACTGTCATGTTCAACAAGAAAAAATGGAGTGAATTACTGCACGTTACAAATCAATGGTTAAAAAAAACTTGCAGTGAGCAGACTGTATACTTTGATAGAATGTTAATTAAAATATACAAATGCTGGTGGAAATGTAGTGGATATGTGACTTATTGAGAGGAATGACTTCTTTGTAAAAAAAAAAAAGTCTTTGTGTCAGGAAGGTGTCCTTCGTATCAAAAGACAAAAAGATGCTTCACAACAGGATTAGTCATGCAAGCTACCCATTTTAGCACTCTACAAAGAAGCTACTTCTTATTCTGGGTTTTAAGATAAGCAAAATAAAAAGGTACTGCTAAGATAAGACAAAGTGCAGTGGCATAAAGTCGAGTACATTGGCAAAGTCTAGTGCATCCCTGCTCTATATAAAATATATTTTTCTCCCAAGTATTTTTTGTTGTATGGAAATAAGTAACTGGTGCCAAAGCTAAATGCTCCAACATTGTTGACAAAAATAAGTCTACCACCCCTGCAGTTAGTATACAATCTGAATGAAACCTGAGCATGGTAGTAATTCCAGCAAGCACATATGTGTCAAATATGAAACTGCATATTTCTTTAAGAGGGATGAATCTGTCAAAACAATCCCAACTGTTGCTCCTGAATTATTATTTATGGCTGTTTATCCAAAATATCTTTCAATTTTGTTAGCACATTAGTTTGCCAGGAGGCTTGGCAGAAGTTTTAATTGGACAAATATGCTTGAATATTCAAAATGCAAATATAGATAAACTCCACACTTAAGCCAGCTAATAACCTAGGATGGAAATAATGAATATGGCAGCACATTAATCTGACTTTCTAAGTGGAGGTGAAAAGGATCAGAATCTGTAAGGAGGGGGAGCAGATCTTTGCCATACCACTTATCTTATGTTAAATTTATTTATTTATCAACTTTCTATGTTTGTATGCCATTAATTCCCAAAGCTACGGAGTTAAGCTTCTGATACAGACTGACTATATTCTTTTCTTAAGCAGCTTACTATTGAGACAACACATTTTCTTTTATCAGCAGGTGAATTTTCCTTTAATAGAAATGCAAGAGAAAAAACAATTTAGTTAATAAAAATAAGTAACATAACTTGCAGACAAGTTGTTCTGTCCACCACTCTACTGATTGAGTACATTGTAGGCATGAATTCACAATGAGAAATAAATAAAATAAAACAATAATGGAGGAAAAATCCATTGTTGTATTAATTATGATTGAAGCCCTTAGAATGATGTCTAAAAAACTGGACAGTTGGACTTTCTTGTTTTGTTTGAAGATGTTCGCTTTTCATTTAAGAAGTTTCTTCAGTTCTGACTGAATGGTGAGAAATGGAAGAATTTATATTCCTTGCAGTACTTTCATTCTGCACCATTCAGTCAGAACTGAAGAAGCTTCTTGGATGAGAAGCAAAATGTCTTTAGTTAAAACAAGAAAGTCCAGTTGTCTTTGGAAAGAAAACACCTTTGGGAAAACCAAAACCTGGATGACTGAGAATCTCCATAGACATTTCAATCCAGGAGAAGATTCTGCGAACGAAAAGTAGAGAGGTAATTGTTTATTGTCTCTCTTTACCTATCAAGCTTCTATAGAGAGGATATCAATTGTGTGGAGAAGATTTCTGTGGGGAAAGATGAAGGAGAAAAGATCAGAATCCTTTTCATAGCCCTGCAGAGGGAAAGGAGCACTACCTCAGAAGCAGAATTGCCCAAGTATCATTGAACATTTATTTATAGTAGCTAAAGGATGTGAAACAAACTGGACAATCACCTGGGTAGCAGAAGTTTGACACCTAACAGGATGGTAATAATAATTAATAATCCCTTCATGGATGCTCCCTTGTTGTTGTGAAAGACTTGTTCTAATGATGTTGAGAGCTATCCTGGTGGTAGCATATTTTACCAGACAAGTCAGCAAAAGAGCAGGTTAAGTGTATCGGTTAACCATTAACTCTGGTGAGAAAACAGAAAAAGAATCTTATATCAGATTGGTTTTGTCAAGGTCAACAAGAATCGCATCAGATTTCTGTTGACAAGTGAACAATGAGACTTGGGATCTTTGATTGGACAACCAGGCTAGTCCTATAGGATTACTAGAAAAACAATAACCATGGGTAAAACAAAAGTATACTGTATTTGAAAATCATACCTTTATGGCCTGCTACTATAAATCAGAACAAACAAACTGGGGCTGTTAAAAGTGAATGTTTGAGCTCTGGGAATGAATTTATTCAGACTCAGATAACACTGAACCACAATTAGCAGATCAAAGCAGATTCATTATCAGAAGTACAATATTCAGGGAAGCAGAACTGGAAGAGATTCAGAAAAATTATCAAAATGAAAAACCCCAAAACAATAATAGACCAGTAGAAGAAACTGAGATAACAATTGCAAATATAAAGGAAATAACTAATATGAACTACACAAATGATAACTTGAGTAATAAGAATAAAACCAGTACAGCCAACACTGAAACAGCCCCCAAACAAGACAAATTAAAGAGAATATTATAGCATAGGCAGAACTGCTAGTAGACAGATAAAGACTGCCAGCACTGAAAGTAGTGCCCCCAAAAGACCAGGAACCTATCATGAATAAGATATTTGCAAAGATTCAATAACATATATTGAACAAATGAATCAGTTTGCCTACAGTGCAGCCAGGATGCTTGGAGAAGAACAAAAGTAATTGATTAGAAAAACAAAAGCAATATCATATTCAGTTCCAAAGTTGAAAATCAGACTGAAGGATTGAAATGCCATCAAAGCCATAAATACTTGATGCATACATATGAGATGATACCCTTCTGGAATTTAACGGGACACAAGCTAAACTAGCTAGTTTGAACAAAAAGAAAAGAAAAGAAAAAAGAAAACTGTTAATTATTTACTATACATTACATTCCTATAGAGATATTGATAGGTTGTACGTGCCCCACATAAATGAAGGTAGAGGTTTACTTCAAGCCAAACTATCAAAGAAGAGTGAACATTGCTTGATGATGTAAAAGGCATCCAAGGACAAGCATTGATTAAATTAAAAATTGGATCTTGTTAAATGTACAAAAAAACAAATATCCAAATAATATAATAAAAACATGAATACAATGCTAGTAAAGATAAGCATTACAAGGTTAATTTTTACAAAAGATTGAGGGGAATATAGATAAAGGTGACAACTGGAACATTAAAAGAAAATAAAAGCTTGATTTGTGCAAAGAAACAGAAGAAATTGTAGGTTATATACACATCTTGTGCAAGAAGATATTACAAACTGAGTATAAGCAACAGCATAACATAGTCACTAAAGCAATTTATATCTTTAAAAATAATCATGTAGAAGTAATGAAAAATTGGTGGGGCCATGGAATTGAAAAAGTAATTGAAAATTAGCAGTTTAAAAATATGAGATTTTTCAATACAGACTAATAAAGTCTTGGCTCATAACACACCAGATATATGATTTATAAAAGGAAGTGTGATGTGGCAATACCAGGGAATAGTAGAAAAGAAGAAAAAGAATTGGAGAAGATGACAAAGCACCATGATCTGAAAACTGAAATTAAAAAATTATGGCATAAACAGGCCATGATGGCCACAGTGGTTATTGACACACTATCAATAAGTCTTCGATGACAATTAGAAAATCTGAACCTTGACAAAATTTCCATCTGTCAATTGCAAACGGCCATACTGTTTAGAACTGCACATATACTATACCAATCCATTATGACAGAGTCTCATAATACTGTGTGGTCTGAGGACCCCTGGGAGGCCATGATATGGTCACAAGTGGTCTGTGAAGGCTTGAAGAAATGTTATGATTAAAATCTTGAGTTAAGTCTTGGGGGTGTCCGAGGCCATAGAATGGCCACTTTGGGAATCCATGGTGAAGAAAAGGTTGAGAACCTTGCATTATGACATCCTAGATTTTTTGGAAAAAAAGCTCAATCCATATGAAGGTCAGCACCAATTGTGGAACTGGTAGCTGTAACTTCACATTGTTGTGAACAAGTTTAATAATAATAAAATATGATAGACTAACATTCATTTCTTGTTTGGGACTTGCATTGGTTGTCACTATTATCTTGTATTACTTTTTACAAGAAGCCTCGTTTTATGCTGTTTAGAACAGATTACAAAATGATACATTTTACCATCCAAAAGTACATCAAGATCAATTATATTACATTTTTGTAATGATGCTGTTTTGAACTACTTATGCTACCCAAGCATTTTCAACACACCATTAAGCATCTTCACAAAGAAGTCATACTAGGAGAACGGTCTCTTTGCTACTAAACAGTTACATAGCAGCTAGATGAAAATAGCATATAACTTTCTTGGTAAGAAATAATCTACAGCAGATTAGAAACATATATTATTTACTTTTATATAATACCTTTTGTACTGAAATTATCCCTAAGTATATTATAAAAGGATTAGTTAGATCATAGTAATGAGAATAATCAAAGATAAACAGAACAACTATTACATGTTAAAACTCTATCCCACAGAGTTTTGGAGTTTGACACTTTGGTATATTACATTCTATTAATAATAGTAACTTCAGGAAAAGTTTTGGTGCTTGGAACCATTTAGAAAATGCATAGAGCAAAGATAGTTGAGAGTCTATAGATTTTATTAAACTTTGTTTACTGAAAGATGGGATATTCAGTTATAGGCCAATTTAATAGTGTAGTTGCAATCACTCTGATTGTAATTACTTTTACAGATCATAAAAAAAAACCTAACACAGGTCCATTAAACATATCAATTCCCACTGCAGAATTACTTTGAATCCCCATTCCTCTTTTCTGTATTTTTGCTTCATTTTTTTTTTTTCTAACGGAGTGCAAGTTCTGACGGAATCTCTCATGTGGAAGTTTCAAGAGAAGCATCCCTTTGCTGTTGCTTTTAGCTTTGGTACCTTCCAAAGGAAGAACCTACCAAACTATTTCAGTAGCAAATCAAATTCTCTCTTTGCTCTGACAAGACATATCCTATTGCTTTTATAGTGGATCATGCCTTGTAAAAATAATCCAAAGCTCTCTTACCATATTTTTCTTCTTCTTTGTTTTGAGAATAGATCTGATGAGGCCATTTTGAAATACAAAATGTCTGGAGTTCTTTCTTGCATTACCATATCAGTCTACATTTTCTCTAACTGTATCAGGAAATTTTGAAATATTTCCCAATTGTTGTGGTGGGTGGGTTGAACTTTATGAATACCTGCAGCAGAGAAAAAAATTCCACATCCTTGGATCTTATGGGAACCAGCATAGATGAAGTTATACCTTTGATCCAGATACTGGGATTGAAAGCATGAATTTATGCAGGGTAAATATGGGACTGGAGCAAAGTTGCCAGGGGTCAGAATATTGTGAAGTGCCCCTATTGTTGACTTTCCTGTTCCAGGGAATGGACAATAGGTGAACAACACAGAGTAGATCCCACTATTCAGTACTATTTCAATGCTGGTAATATCTGTTGTGTCATTTTCATCCTGCCCTGCTTTTCTCTTCTTTCTTGAAGAGAAGAATAGGACTGAGGCACAGCATAATTGAGCAGATGACAATGTGGGAAAGGAATTTAGATTTAGATCCAAGGGGCCGGAATAGAGTTGTCATAATCCAAGCAAAATGGTTAGAACGTTATGTGCTAATTTTGGCTAATTGTGGCTTTGTCTGTTAAAATAGCTGCTTTGTTCCTATGGAAATATTACAATCCAATACCTAGGTATTATCAAAGATAAAGGTGCTTCAAACAGCGGTGAGATTCAAAAAATTTTACTACCATTTCTGCGGGCATGGCTTGGTGGGCGTGGCATGGCATGGCTTGGTCGCCGTGACAGAGGAAATCTCCAATCCCATCCAACTCCAGGAGAAGGAGACTGCAAAGTCCCCATTCCCTACCCATCCCACTAACCTGCTTTCCAGCTCTGTTCTCCTGTGCTGGACAACAAAAGAAGACCTAGCCAATCAGCTGGGACTCAGGAGCAGGGAATACCAGCCAGAGGTGGTATTTGCCGGTTCTCCAAACTAGTCAAAATTTCCACTACCAGTCCTCCAGAACTGGTGAGAACCTGTTAAATAGCACCTCTGGCTTCAAAGAGTGTGGATCCATGGACATAACCCCTGCATGCAACACTATACATCAGTGTTTTTCAAACTTGGCAACTTTAAAATGTGTAGATGTTTTCCCACAGCTGGCTGGGGGATTCTGAGAATTGAGGTCTAAACATCGTAAAGTTGCCTGGTTTGAGAAATCCTGTTTTATTCCAGCAGCAGGGGGGAAGTTCTCAACCCTAGGAAAAGGTGACTTGAAGACAGGGGCTGCCTAAGTTCTTCCTCTGCTCCAAAACATATTTCTGTTTTTCAGATGTAAAGCCCCTGTCACACTGCCCAACGATTGCAAGAGGATGTAAACGGCACAAACAGCTTGCCATCCGTTGGGTTAACGCGTGTATCCATTCTGTACTCACTGACTCCGTTTTGCTCTCTTATCCGTCAGATCGGTTCCTAAATTGACATTTCATCTGCTCGAAAGTTTTTGAGCTGCTCAAAACTTTGCGTGGAAATTGGTATCCAATTCGTCGTTCTGCATCGTTACACATCGCCTATATCGCAAGGATCCGTGTGGCATCCGCGCAACTCGCATCCGCTCGGACACAAGGAGGAAGCGATGGACGCGATGGAGTGGAGGACGGATTGCTAAGGGAACAAGAGCGTTTAAAAATGGAAAAAATGTTCGCAGAGAGGCACTATCTGCAGATATTTAAGGATGCCTTAGGATGCTAGAGGATGCCTAGAGGTGCACGGGACCGATACTTTCGCTATAAAAAGGGGGAGCAACTCTCTGCATCTCCTTTCAGCGCAGCCCAGTGTGGCAGACCTCGCAGCCTTTATCGACTCTTCCTTCTTCCACAGCATCCGTCATGTCAACTGTGGATCGTAACACAGTCTTTTGGCAGCCACCATCCCTTCTGCAAATTGGAAGCCAGTCAGTCATTGTGAACTCTACTACGGGATGAGAAAAGAGGCGCCAGCAAGAGCGTCTGGGTCCCGAAGATGTGATGGGAAAGAGCAGAGTATGGTTGTACCAGCAGCTGATGGTGGAGCTCAGGAACGAAGACCTCGGCATTCGCAGAAACTTCATGAAGGATGCTCCAGCATGTTTTGACGAAGTTGTGCAGCGCCTGACAACCAGGTTGACAAGGCAACACCAACGTCGCGCCAGCTGGGAACCTGGGCTCCGCGTGGCACTCCACTCGGCGCCACCTGCCTCAGGGACACTACGGATGATGCTAGTATGGATGAGGGTGCCACACAAACCATCAGCATTGTGGTCAGAGAGTGGTGGCAGGATCATCGAAGTATCGTGGAGGAGCTCCACAGTGCCACACTGAAAGGCTGGAAGAAAATTGCAGAGCATGGTATCAGAGGTGGAACTTCCCCACACCGTTGAGCCAATAGATGGGAGCACGTGCCTGCAAAGCGCCGCCAGTCGGGGTCGCACCTTTATTTCAACTACAAGGCTTCTTCAGCATCGTCCTCTTCGCCATGGTCGATGCTGACTACAAGTTCAATGCACATCGTGCTTCCAGGAACGGCTCATGTTTCAGATGCAAGGTATAACAACCAGTGACTAAGGAGGGCTGGAATGCAACCTCATTGTTGGCTTCCAGATCCAGTCCCCTGCCCAACAACATTGCAAGATGTGCCTACTTCAATCGGTGCGGGATGATACCTTCTCCCTGAGACTACCTCATGAAGCCTACACTTCCACACTCCTCCACGCCGTGAAGTAGAGGGATCCTTCAACTACAGGTGTCCAGGGCAAGGCGGGTGGGGGAATGCCTTGGCATCCTGGCCACAGGTTCCAGATCTTCTGCACACCATGCAGCATTACCAGAGCTGAGGAGGATCGTGGAAGCTTGCTGCATCTGCTACAATTCAATGCACGACCCTACCCAGTCTTGCAGAACAGGCTCATGGACCTCCAACAGGCAATGGGGACATGGAGCTCGGGATGGAGGCAGAGGCGAACCTGAATAGACACTGGGGATGTGCAAGGCCCCAACAGAGTCAATGAAGGGAAGAAGCAGTGAACTCCTGAACCGTGATGCACTCCAAGCTGGAGTGGGGGAGTGGCAAAGAAGGATCGAATAGATGATTAATGGATTGCTTCCTTCAGCTCTGTCTCATCACATGATAGATTGGGCATGTATGTTGGGTGGGCCTACAATGAACAGGGCGTTTAACTAAAGAGTTGTGTTTATGTTCAAATGTGTGGATAATGTTCCTTGTTTATTGGTAATAAAGGGCCAAAGGTGTGGCAGCTGGAGGGTGGACATACAGTCCTCATATGCCTTTCAATGGAGTTTTATCTATCCACAAGCTATTAGCCATCCCAAGGTATCCTGCTATTCACAGGTATCCCTGTCCCCCACTGCTATCTTAACCCATCCACAATGAAGGCTTAAACTATTTCTAACAATTTCCCACAAGATTTATTAAAAAAATAATAAATGAAGCAGTGTGTGATCAAAGATAGACTTTATGAACAAGAAGCATAAAACAAGATGATCCAAGTCAAGTGTCAAATAAAGTCCACGGTAGCCAGCCAGCAGTCTCTGGCAACTCTCTTGTCATCGGAGGTGTCCCAGTCTTCAGGGTGAAAGGCGTCCAGGTGCTGTGGAGGTGGGGCTGCTAAGCTGGCTGGTCTGAAGCCACCTGGGGTGCTGGCCGAGAGGAAACAGGTCGACGGTGTTGTTGAGAAGCTCTCGGACTCTGGCTCAGACCGTGATGCTGAGAGGTCCTTCCTCATGCATGGGTGTCAGCCCAGTACCGACGACAAGATGTACTGAGAGCTGGGCTTGGCTGTGGGGTGGAGGAAGGAGCAGTGTATTGGGGCTGTCTGCTCTGCAGATGGGTGAGGACTGGCGTCGCTGGAAATCGTTTCGTCGGTGAGCATATTGGCATAGGTGGTCAAACTCGCGTGGCATCAGTGGAACCGGTGGCAACGGTGTCGCCCAATGATTCTGTTGCTGAACTGGGAAGGGCTGCTGCCTGTGCTGCTGGACCTCCTGGTAGCCTTGAAAAAAATCAAGCCCTGGTAGGAGAGGGCTGTGAGGAAGCCTTGGAATGGAGGGACATCACCTGGGCGTGGGAGCAGACTCTGGCTGGGGAGCAGGATTCTCTGGGTCTGGAGGGTTGTGAAGCAGCCTCCGTGATCCGGTCCTTCCAACACCTGTACTGGGGATCCGCCATGTCCTCAGGGCCTGGTTGACATAGGTGAGGAAGGGCTTGCCGGTTGGAGGATGAGGAGTCAGTGCTGGACCAGCCTGAGAGGGAGACTCTATGTAGTGTGATGGTTCCCCTGATCTCCAGCAGGACAGTGTGGCGCTCTGCCCTCCTGCTGTCTGGCCTCTTGCTTCTGTGGAGGTGGAGCTGGGGGGGTGGATGCGGCTACGGCTGTGGTGGACGGATGTTCCTTTCTCTCAACACACAGGAAGTCCTCTACCACGCGCTCCACATGGTTAAGAAACCACCTGTCCGCCGCGATTCTACGGCACTTCCACAGAACCTGCCTGCGCGACAGGGACTTGGACTCTCGGCGAGAGAGGCTGGCTCTCAGCAGGCTGCGGAGAGAGAGGGTAGACTAGGGGGCTCCTGGTGCTTCCGGTGGCGCGATCTCAACCTTCCAGGAGCTCATCTGGCAATGCATCAGGTCTCTCTGTCCGTCAGCCTTCTAACGTGGCTGGCACGATTTCTTCAGGTGCAGCTTCCGTAATGTGATGTGCTTCCACGCGCGAGGAGACCCATTGTGTAGCAGACCTTCCGCTCTCTCTCTCAACACCTGATTCCTTTTGGTGTCTGTCACGCGTGTCCGCTTCCGTCACAGATCCTGCATTCTCTCTCAGCGCACTCAGCCACTCATCCTCTGTGTCTCCTCTTCAATAAAGTCTGCTCCTCATCCCGTTGTCGCATACCGGCCTCTTCGCTTTGGCGGAACCAGAATGGCCCTCATCAGAGGGGCTCCAGTAGTCTCTTAGCGCGCGCTAGCTCCTCCACACCAGCCAGGCAGCAGCAGCACCAGCAGGATATCATCATCAATCATCACACCAGCAGGACATAATCATATCAAGCCGCCCAGCAAGCAGCAAGCAGCAGCACGCAGCAGGAATCAGGCAGCACACCAGCAGGTACAGGTCGCAGAGCAGAGCTGAGCACAACACGCCAGCAAGACCAGGCAGCACGAGCAGCAGCATGGAGCACGAGCAGGACCAGGAGACAGAGCAGGACAAGCAAGACGCAGAGCAAGAGGCAGGACGAGCAGGACGAGCGAAGTCCAGGACGCAGGCAGGACAAGCAGGACCAGCAGCCAGCTTCAGCGAGTACAGCAGGCAGATAAGCACCACCGCAGGAGCAGCTTTCAGCAGAGTACGCAGCAGAAGCAACACACGAGGACAGCTTGCAGCAGAAGCTCCAGCACCAGAAGATCGAGCCGACGCAGCAAAGTCCACGCAGAAGAAGGAGTCAGGGACAGGGGGCGGGAGGGTGGCCTGTCCCTCCTTGCCAGGGTGGCATCAGGTTGCTGAAATTTTGTGCTTCTCTCAATGGTTGTGGGGTTCGGCCAGCAGCGCGAGCGCTGGCAGCGGAGGCCTGGCAGGCACAAGGCTGCAGGAAAGGCTGGCCACCAAGGCCGGAGGAAGGCTGGCAAGAAGCCTGGCAGGAGTCTGGCAGAAGGCTGGCAGGAAGGCTGGCAAGGAAGCTGGCAGGCAGGCAGGCAGGCAGGCAGGCAGGCAGGAGGCAGGCACCAAAGGTGGCAGCAGACTGGCTGGCAGGAGGCTGGGGCGGCTGGCAGCAACGGCTGGCAGGCAGGCCAGAGTTGCAAGGCTGGCCAGGTTTGAGGCTGGCAGGAGGTTTGGAGCAGGCTGGCAGGGAAAGCTGGCGCAGGCTTGCAGCCAGGCATGCAGGCAGGGCAGGAAGGCAGTCAATGTGTCCGCAGCAGGTCTTTCTCTGAATGCTGGCCACGTGCGAGCTGCTTACCTTAATATCCGCAGGCCTTATCGCAATGCAATCCCCCCCGCATGTGCAATTACGCTCGGCATCTTTTGGCTTCTGCTGTGATCGGCTAGGCTTCCATGGTGCATCCGTTCATCTGCTCGGCATCCGCTCTGCATCCGCTGTATCGTTCGCGTCCATTTGGCTGAGCGCCGCCCGGAAGCCCTGTGGATGTGCCATCTTCCGTTACCGCATCCGCTTTCCATCTGCCCTGCGTCTCCCGCATCCATCCTTTCGTGTTATCCGCTCCGGTTATGCAATTTTTGGCCCTTTGAGAGCGGATAACAACGGATGAACATTTTGCTCGTCTGTTGTGTCCTTTTTACTAACGTTTTGCATCCGTTGGGCAGTGTGACAGGGCCTTAAAATTTTGCATGCCGTACTGTTCTCTGCCTAACAATATTGGTCATACAATTCCAGTGAAACTGAATGAATCACTTTTCTAAATGTAGGGTGTAGATGGACTGGGGTTTATGTGCTGGCCTATATCTGAAGACTTGTGGGGAAGGAAGCCTCTTACCTCTAATATATCTGCAGAGGTCAGGGAAGGTAAAGCTGCAGCTTACTGCATCTGATCCTCCTACAGATGTGAACTCTACTCTCAAAGCACACATAATTACCCTTGCTAATTCAGATGTAGTCTTTTTTTTTTTTTTTTNAGTTTTTTTTTTTTTTTTTGCAGATTGGCTCTGATAACCATGAAGGCAGAACCCATTTATCTACATAATTCCATGCTTTTGCAGCCTTCAGTGGCAAAAACTGTAAGGCAGCCCGATTTTTTTCTGCCTTAATGGAAGATTACTTTTCTTAACCTTCCTCTTCTCAATCACACCCTTCTACAAGAATATGTTATCCTATTATTTAAAACAGGGCAGATGAACATTATTCTCAGAAAAAGAGAATGACCAATTTGGGGGAAATGCTCTATTAGTTTTAGGCAGTGAAGCAGACTGATTATATTTTTAGGTTTGTATGTTTATAACTGATTTCTCACTCATTATTTTCCAGAGGTGACCTTAATCTAATACCTTCAGTACCCAAATAGGAACCAAAGCCTTTCCTAAAATATCCTTGATTTGAAACAAATGTGAAGTAACATTAAGCATTGCTTCTTCAAAAGGTCTGCTAATTTGATTGCAGTGAGGATAGAAAGCTTTTCATAACATATCACAAACTTCATTTATGTGGGATGACTCATCAGGCCTTCTGAAAAGCCAAATGAGTACCCAATCTTTAATGCTACCTTTAGCAGTAACATCAATCTTTTCTAGTTCAATTCATCTTTTATCAATTATGCTGAGTTTTTTTTTTTCTGGTGGAAGAGGAAGGAGAAGTACAGAAAAAAAGATCAATCTTGTAATTATAAAATGATGTTGCTCCTTGGTCAAAACAGAACTGATCCATACTTTCATCTAAGCACAAAGGAATTCAATTTTTATATTCGAATCTTAATTAAGCTAAACTACGTAAATCAAGTAATTCTGAATTGTTGGCTGCCTGCTGACTTGACAAACATTTGTCTCCTAGGTTCACATAAAAGCCAATAGCCATATCAGATCCATTTGAAGTTAGGATTATTATAATAGCAAGAAAAATAGTAGGAAATCTCAGGAGACACATCATAGTACATGGATGATGTGTTTAAGCATGTTGCCCTCGCTTTGTGAACAAGTTTAGGGAGACCATCTTATCTCATGTTAACACATTGTTTTTAATGCATGAAAATTTGGGAACATATCCTATTGGTTCTCCTTTTTGCTCTCCTTCTCTGGATAGACCTCTTGCTTCTCTCATAATATGAGTTTCTCCCAGAACACATACAATTCAGTCTGTATGTAGGGCTTGAAAGAAATGTCAAAAAAGCATTTAATCTATACGAACTCCCATTGTATCTTTTCTTTTCAATGCATGCTGACCATCAAGAAATCTGACTGGATAAAACACAGATAGACTGGAAAAAATATTGTTTTAAAGTAGAGATAAGTGAAGACAGCGAAGCTTGGAAGTTTATGAATGCTATATCTGCCTCTTGAATGTCATGGAAGAGATGAATAGTTGATTTTTGCATCACAGTACCATTTATTTATTTGCAAATGTCACTTTTTTTTTGTTCCTGATAAAAACATGTCATGACAAAATTCACTGGCAGGGGGAAAGAGATGAACCTTTAGACTAGACATTTAAAGAGGAATTTCTGAATAATTTCACATAGTTGTGTTTCCTGTGTGCCTTGGAATATTCCTGTTTACAAACAGCTGCCTTAGTGCTTATATTCATGTATGAATTTGTTTGGTTGTAGTTAATATGACAGTACAAGAAGCTGTCTAATCTGTCCTATTTAGAAAAGATAACTTTCCCAATGTTAAGATAGGGTGCATGGTAATTAGCACATCCAGTGGAATACTCAGCCTCCACATCCAAACATTGTTTTTTCTCTTGAAGTGAATGGGAAACAGACTCAGAAATGATATTTTATAGATATGATGAGACTATGTGAACCTTTTTCTTGGATATAAATGTAGAATTTATTTCAGTCTTTTTTCTGGATGTAAAAAGTGAAGTCTCTAAATTGAGAGCTTGGCTCCTAGTGAGTTCATAGAAATGCCTGTAGTTTAACATGGACCAACAACACACTTTAATCCTTTGAAATCCAGATCAAATCCTGCTTTATCATTCGAGATCAATAAAAGTTGGCTTGGTCTTCCAAGCTACCTGGACGCACCAGGAATAAATAAATTCCTCAGTGCTCCCTTCTCTCGATGGTTGACATTTCCACAGGCCATGATCTGAAGGATCTGGCAAAGCTTATTAGTGTACTAGATTCTAGTATACTAATAAGTTGGACTTCTAGTCCAACTCTTTGCTCAGGCAGGAA
Source organism: Laticauda laticaudata (assembly GCA_004320025.1). NCBI lineage: Eukaryota > Metazoa > Chordata > Lepidosauria > Squamata > Elapidae > Laticauda > Laticauda laticaudata. The sequence goes on from BHFT01033243.1 coordinate 18,309, forward strand.
ACCCTACACCACTTCAGACAAATGGTTATCCAATATCTTTTTAAAAATTTCCAGTGTTGGAACATTGACAACTTCTGGAGGCAAGTTGTTTCCCTAATTATTGTTCTGTCAGGAAATTTCTTCTTAGTTATAGCTTACTTATCTTCTTGATTAGTTTCCATCTATTGTTTTTTGTCCTACTCTCAGGTTCTTTGGAGAAAAGCTTAACTCTCTCTTCTTTGTGGCAACACCTGAGATATTGGAACACTGCTATCATGTCATCCCGAGTTCTTATTTTCATTAAACTAGACATACCCAATTCCAACAATTGTTCTTTATATCTACCTCTAGTCCCCTTATCATCCTTGTCGCTCTTCTCTCCATTCTTTCTAAAATCTCAATATCATATTCATATTCACACACACACACACACACACACAAAACACACACACACACAAACAGACACACAGTAAACACACACACACACACACACACATTGATTGTTCAGGTATTTTCCCACATCTTTATAGTTGTGCTTTTAAAGTTGTAGCAACATTTTAGCAGAATCTCATCTGCCATCATCAGGCTCTTGTGTTGAGTTCATCTTTGTGGTATGTGTCAGGTTTTATAGTTGTTTCTGTTTTAAATTTGGTGCTAGCCTCATGCTTTGTTTGAATGTTTTTTTCTTCATATTGATTAGTTGGGAGTCTTGGTCTGTGTTTATTGGTCTTGGAGTTGGCTGTGTTCTGCTTGATTGGTATTTCTAATATCTTCTGTCTGTTTTGTAGCATTTTTTGTCTTGATTAGCTGGCAACATTGTGTTTTGTATATTGGGGGCTTTCAGCGTGGCTTGGCTTCAGATGAATGGCTGGCTGATATTTATCTGCAAGCTAGGTTTCATCTGGGTGGCTGACTGGGGTGTGTTTGGGCTGGAGGTTTCAGGGTGTGCCTGTTTGTGCTCAGGTGCTTGCTTGGCTTGTGGTATGGATATTTTTTTGTTTGTGAGTGCAGGCTTCCAAATAATTGACAGTCTGGTGGAATCATCTCTTCTATTCATGCTTTCAAGTCTTTTTTCAATCTCTATGGCTTCTCTGATAATTCTGTGGCTGGGGTTTTCTATAGTGGCTAAGGTTTTGGTGCCACTTAAGTCAATGCTATGACTTTTGGTTTTCATGTGTTGGACTAGTGAGGAAGTGTGTTCCAGCTTTTTTTTACTGCATACTTGATAAACACAAGAATGCAGTAAAAAGCTGGAACATATTTCCTCACTATATCTTGATGACCAAAATTGAATGCAGTAATCCAAGTGTGGTATTACCAAGACATTACAAAGTGATATTAACACTTTATGTGATCTTGTTTTTCTCTCTCTGTTAATGCAGCATAGTACCGTGTTGGCTTTTCTGGCAGCTACGACACACTGTTGTCTCATATTTAAATGATTATCCATGAGGACTCCAAGATCCCTGTCACAGTTACTACGATTGAGACAGATACCACCTATACTATATTTATGCATTTGGTTTTCTTGCCAAAATGTGCAACCTTACTTTTTTCACCATTGAATTTAATTTTGTCAGATACCACCCAATGTTCAAGTCTGTCAAAAACCTTCTGTATCTTAAGCCTGTCTTCTGGAGTGCTGGCTATTCCTACCAGCTTGGTGTCATTTGCAGATTTGATGCTAGATAAATAGGGTCAGTGAGTAAAAGACTGAGACTAAGACTAGTTAAACACTAGTCGCAGAACAGTAGTTTAGTTTACTTTATTGTCATTGCACCTCATACAACGAAATCAAACACCATCTTCAGTGCAGATCATGACCATGAAAATAAACACAAACACACATCCTTCACACTCCACACATTGAACCAAAAAAACCCAACACGACACCAACACTGCACTATGCAATAGAATTCAAAAGAGCTACTGCCCTGCCTAGCCGATTTGTCCTTGTATTTATTATTCTGTACCATCTGCCAGATGGTAATAGTTCAAAAACTATTACCAGATGGTAATAGTTCAAAATAGTAACAGTTCAAAAAAAGCGTTCCCAGGATGAGATTGATCTTTGAGAATGTTTTGAACTTTCTTAAAGCAGTAGGAGCTATAAAACTCTTCCAAAAAGGGGAGAGGGCAACCAATGATATTCTGGGCAATGACATTAACCCTCTGGAGTGCTTTCCTGTCTGCACTGTGCAATTGACAAACCATACAGAGGTGCAGTAAGTTAAGATATTCTCGATGGTGCATCAGTAGAAGGTCACTAGCAATTTTTCATTCAGTTGTTGTTTTCTGAGAAGTCTCAGGTCGCCCTTTTGACCAGTACTGTAATGTGAGCATCTCAGGTCAGGTCCTCTTTTATGGTAACTTAAACCAGAAACTTAAAACTTAAAACTTAAAACTTAACCCAGAAACTTACAACTGGCCACTTGTTCCACTTGGTCTGCATTGATAAGCAAGGGCTAGATGTCTGATCTGTTCCTTCTATAGTCCACTATAAGCTCCTTGGTCTTATTGCTTGAGGACCAAGTTATTGGTCTCCACACATGAAAGCAACTGATCCACCTCATCTCGGTAGCAGACTCATTCCCCCTGGACATGAGTCCCACCACTGTTGTATCATCTGCAAATTTAGCAATAGTATTACTAGTGAGAGTGGGAATGCAGTCATGCACATAAAGAGTATAGAGTAAGGGACTCAACACGCAACCCTGTGGTGTACCAGTGTTAAGAATAAGGGCTAAAGAAGTATGATCACCTAATCTGGCCCTCTGTGACTGACAGGAATTCCATAATCCAAAGCAAATTGAATAAGAAAAACCCAAGGTCCAGATGTTTAGACACTAGTCTATATTGGAAGAATTGTGTTAAAAGCAAAACTAAATTCGACAAAAAGCATCCTCACATCCCACCCACCCCACTGTTCTAGATGAGTCAGAGCAATGTGAAAAGTGATGGCTATAGGTAGATATATTTCTTCTGTATGCGAACGTGTGTTTATTAAATGAATGCAGAAGACTAGAAATGATGTGCCGGTAGACCAATTTTTCAAAGCCTTCATGATGATAGGAGTGATGCCACTGATCTTGTTTATATCATTGGGTTATTGATAGGAAACTTCTTTGGCAGTGGAACAATGGTGGAAGCCTTCAAACAAGATGGAATAGTGGACTGGGATAAAGACCAATTGATGATCCTGGTAAAGACTCCAGCCAACTGATCAGCACAGTCTTTAAGCACTCGGCCAAAGATACCATCAAAACTGGCAGCCTTTCTAAGGTCCACAGCCCTTAGAATGCTCCTCACCTCCTGTTCCTCCACAACAAGGTGGGGGCTACAACTGGCTTGTATTTTATTTGTCTCTGATGTCTCCACTTCAAAGCGAGCAAAGAAATGATTTGGTTCTTCTGCCAATGAAGCATCCCCTTCAGCAGGGATGACATTGGTCAGTTGATGGTTGGTAATTTGTTGAATCCCTTGCCACACCTGCCTCATGTTACTGCTATAAAAATTATCCTTAATTTTCCTCTTATAATCAGTCTTGGCTTTCTGAATACCTTTCTTCAGATTAGCTCTGGCAACACTGCATCTTGCCCCATCACTGGACCTAAAGGCCTTGGTCCTGTCACGCAAGAGGCACTGGACTTCCTGTAATTTCTGTGCTAGTAATTTGGAGTGTCTTCTGTAGTTGTTCAATCATCCTTATGCCATAATAATAAATAGCAATAAGGATGTGCTTTATATTACTTCAATAGTGACAGTGTGAAGCTATGAAATGATGTGAGTCACTAGCATGAAAATAACCAGGCACCAAAATGTTTTCACAGCTCAACAGAATGCCAACAAAAACAAAGCTGAGGTACTTTTGCCAGGTATATTCTTGCTTCGTATAGTTCTCACAATGGAAGAACACTTAGGAGAACCTCATTGTTGAAATTCAGCACCAGACCAGATTCCTATTGGACAATAAACACAATTTATCACCTATCCAGCTTCTGAAAACTTCTCTGCCTCTTCTCTCAAATAAACACTTTGAATGATGATACCAAATCATCACATTGCTTTGACATTGCTACTAGAACAATATAGGGTATCAATTAGTTACAGTAGGCGAAGCTGCACTGAAGCAGTGGCTACCTTAGCCAGGCTATCAGATTCTCGAGGACACTGTAAATAGTTCTGTTATAGAACTTGACCATATTAGTGGGAGGTTTTATCTCTCAGGTGGGAGAGCTTACCGGGGAATTTGTAGCCATTTTATACACCAGATGCAAGGCAGACTGTCTTTTATGTGCAGAGAATCTAACACTTCATGCATAAGTGGCATCTGTTATCCTGGCACCTGCTAAATAATAGCTCTATTGAGCAATGTGTACATTAAAAAAGTTTAACTTTTCTAGTGCAAATTAGGCTTCCCTATTACTTATCACTAAACAGAAATTAAGACTTTGAGTGGGAAAAACTGTCTCTGTGAAGATTAGCATATAAATGGCCATTCATTGACTATTGAAGCATGGAGCTAAAAAAGAAGCTGAAAATGGGATATCACCCTTTAGAGTTATGCTGTTTGATTCTACTTTTAAGCAACTATTTTGATAATTTGCATTTGATTAGAGTGGTTTTTTATTCCTGGCCATAATAATTTTGCTTGCCAGTCAGCTTTATTATGACTGTTTTGTTTTCTGATTATCTTCTTTTTCATCAAGCATCATTATTAGTTATTAGGTCTAATTGAAATACTCCAATTTTTATATTTCTGGGCATATCCCATAATTATTCAATAACTACAATATTGATTGTACTTCTTGCTGGCATGCCAGGTTGTTAAAAAACAGTGGCAGACTGACTGGCCTTTAATGTACTTCCAAACCAGAAGTCAGTGAAAGTAGATTTAAAGTTTTATCATCTTATGTGATGCCAAAGAACTCTGGAGTTGCTATGGTCCAATTTTATTCTTTAAACAGATTCGAACTTGCAATGCACACAGCAACTCTCAAGCTTCATAAAGCTTTGGTGGATACCTGCCGAGCCCAATGTGAGCAAAGGTATATCAGAAGTGGCTTAGACTCTTTAAATAATGCATATTCAGTGTATTACCAAGATGTCACATTGTGAGACATCAGAATCCTGCGAAGAGGTCCCAGAGTAAAACATCATACAAGCATGGTCAGTATGCTGGCAATGTTCTCAGCATCTCATTTGCAAAGCTGTTTTATCTTCCACCTCCTGTCTCAAAGTTTCTCTTCAGCAATGCCTCCCACAGCAACAAACACTTTTTTTTTAATGAACTCAAAACTATTCAGCAGTCACATCATTGGCTATGGAGTGGCTTTTGAAAAGTATTGTCTACCTGATTGCCAAATACTTCTGAGTAAAACAGAATATATTCAGAGAGAGGGAGACAGAAAATTGCTTATGAAACCTTATGCCAAAAGTATTCTTTTTTTCTTGTTAAGTGGAAACCAGGTGTCTCTTGATACTATCTGAGAAACTGTTCAACTACTGATGAACAACTCTATAGAGAGAGAGAGAGACCCATTCTAGCACGTGTCATTTGCGATTTATAAAGTGCCCTTGCTGACTGTATTCATTTCTGATTTGAACCTCTCTTTCTGAATGGGTTTTTGAGTGACAGTCCCTAGCAGCTGCACAATGCAGGATCTGTGTGCAAAATCATTTGGGAAGGCTGGAATGACCCAGTGTAAACTTACCTGAAAATGATGCAAAATCCCCCCCTCCCATTAGAACTTGTTGGCTGCTCTGTATTGTTTGGGTAGGATAGATCCGCTGGGTGACTCAGCTGTGTCAGTTTCCAAACAAAGAGCCCTCCAGTCCAGTAGTCCTTACTCTGAAAATCTCAACATCTTAGCTGGGTTTTAGGGCTCTGTAAGCTTCCTAATTAGAAGGTGTTTTCAGAATTCATTTGGCACAGCATGGTTAAAGCCCCTGTCACACTGCACCAACGGATGGAAACAGGATGTAAAATGGAGAAAAACACTTACCATCCATTGGTTAACGCGATGCTTCCGTTCTGTACTCACTGCCTCCGTTNCGGAATGGACGCACAGCATTAGTAGCACGGACAGAGAAAGGATGAAAGCGGATGCAGCATACAAAGAAAGCATTTAAAACAGAAAAAATGTTCGCAGAGGGGACCTATCCGCTCCCATCCGCTTCCATCCGCTAGGCTTCCGTTCCGCATCCGCTTTCCATCCTCTCTGCGTCCTCCCCCCGTCCGTTCCTTTCCGTGTTGTCCGCTCTGGTTATGCAAATTTTTGCCCCTTTTGAGAGCGGATAACAATGGATGGAACATTTTTCTCGTCCACTGTGTCCTTTTTACAAACGTTTTGCATCCGTTGGGCAGTGTGACAGGGCCTTTAGGAATTAAGAGGATCTAGATTTTCATTTGTTTTGTTTTCTCTTTTTATTTTTAAATCAAGACCACTGTAAGTGGCAAGGAAAAAATAACTGAAGAGTCAAATTAAGGCAGAAAGGCATGAATAAGCTCTCCTGCTTTGAGATTTAAGCTTTAGAGTGCTGGCCAGTTTTGCTCCATAAAACTATTTATTTCCAATATATATTACCTGGTGTTTTTTTTTTTCACTTTCACAGGAATCTACATACAGCTATAGTACACAGCAAGAAGTAACAATCCCCTCTGCAACAGTATGAACAGGAAAAATAGCACTCAGCAGCAGTTAATCAATAAGATAGTATAATATACATAAACAAGGTTACAAAATACCACTGTTAAAAGCTCATGCAAAGAGGGTGGATTCATGAGGTACCAAACTTATATTAAGAGCAGTGATGATCAGAACAAGTAGCTCTCCAATACCAGAATTAAAGGTCACCTCAGAAAAAAAAAAGCCATAAAAATAAGCATCCAAGAGAGAGTCGGCAGATTCAGTGAAGATAAAAGATCCTGATGAAACAGTGATCAAAAACTTTGGAATTATTCAGTCAATGATTGTGGGACTATATTTTTTAACTTCTTTAGACTATTGGTGTCTAAAATCAGCTCCCCATGATTCTTGACAGCTCCACAAGAAATAATAAAACAAAAAGTGAAATAATTATAATATTTCCTCAACATAAAAAAAACAAGCCTCACTGAATCAAAAAATCATGAGCGTCTTTTTTCAAACAAGAGGCACATCTGGCTTTTGAGTTATATTTTTATGAAGGGCAACATCTGGAGGATGTTACACCCATAACTTTAGGAGACCAAATACAACCTGGGGCCACAAACTGTGTCTCGTCACTCTTGTGGCAGAAGAGCAATACAATGCAGTCATCTTCATAGCTTGAACTTTACATATTTACTTGCTATCCTGTGAATTTGCAACATATTTCAAAATATATTTTGAGTTTTATTCCCAGGTGGTCCTCTTAAATAAAAATGTATAATTCAAAAAGATTTTATATATAGGACTTTTTGCACAAGATATTTATTGGTGATCTAAAGCAACAAGGAAGCAGCTGGTTGCTTACTCTCATTCTCTCAAAAAATTATTAATAAAAGTTTCATGAAAAAGCATCAAACATTTAAACCACTGAGTAAAATTGGGTGAACTAAAGATTGTTCCAATGAGAGCAAATATGATGATTATGGTGCAAATGAAGAGCCAACAAATGAATCAGTTGTTTGGAATTCTTCTCAGAGCAAGGAGAGGACTTGGGATCACCCACATGTCCTCCAGATAGTTGATCCCTGTGAATAAATTTTAAGATAGTAATCTCTGGTGGGTTTAAAGCTCTAGAAAAGGAGGTAATATCATCTTGCTCAAGCCATGTTTGGCAACTTTAAAAGGACACTGGGTTCAAATACTACCTTTTCTAATCACTTTTGGAAATTGCTTATCAACTGCTTTAACAGGAACCTTGCAGGAACCTTGGGTGAGAGTGACCATGTCATACTAGAATTCAACATAACACAAACACAAGCAACAGAACAGAAACAGAGGTACTTGGACGTTTTAAAAAGAGTCTAGCATTTCAAAATCAGAGAGAAGTTGTGAAGGAGGATTCCATGGGATGAAACTACCTGAGGAAAAACACTAAGAGATTGTGGAAACGTCTAAGAAAAGTAGATGCTGAGATAAGGCCCAAGCAAAACCACATGTTGATGAAAGAAAAAAGAAAACCATAGAAGAACCAGCATGCTAACACAAGAGATTTCTTTTGCAAATTGAAAGAAAAAAAGGACAAGTTTAAAAAAATGAAAGAGAAGGACTAACAACTTAAGCAGAATATCAGCAGAATAGCCAGAATCTGCAAACGAGAGTCAGGAAAGCAAAGGCTCAGAACGAACAAAAGACTTGCAACAAAAGTCAAAGATAATAATAAAAAGTTTAGTTCTTGCTAATGAGGTTTCCAAACAGATAAACTAAACAAGAAAAAATCAAAGGAAAACAGTCATCCATTAAAGAAGAGAAGATGGCAAGGGGAAGTAAACAGGCAGACTAGAGAGAAGCAGAATTGCTTAATTCATTCTTTGCCCTCCTGTCTTCACGTAAAAGAAACACAGCTCAACCAACCAAACATTAAATTGTAACAACAGGCAAATAAATAAGCATAAAAAAAATAGTAAGGAGAACACCTGTCTGATCATGATGGAAACAAATCACCAGGGCTGATGGATTACATCCCAGAGTTTTAAAGGATCATCGGCAGAGGTCATCTCAAGAACCACTGCAGCCATATCTGGCAAATCTTGGAAACACCAGGGAACTACCAGAGGACTGGCCAAAGAACTTATTGTGTTTCATCTTCAAAAAGGAAAAACAACAGACCCAGGAAACTGTAAACCAATTCACCCTAACATTCACATACTGTTGGAAGATACTGGAAAAGATAATAAAAACAGAGTCAAGAACAAGTAAAAGTATATTCGGCAGTCAGCAACGGGTTTGTTAAAACAGATCAGCCAAACCAATCTTATTTCATTTTCTCACATAGTGATAAATAGTAAGAACAGCAAAATATGTGACATAATGAATTATTTAAGATTTTCAGCCAGGCACTCGATATAGAGTAGACCACGACTACTTCTTTAGTAAGCTAGAAAAAGTGGAATTAGATAGTACAGCCACTAGATTTCGATTTGCAACTGGCTGGCAACACATACTCAATTGAGTATCCTAATGGTCAAGTCTATATGGAGGCGAAGAAGCAGTGGGTTCACAAAGTCCTCCATCTTTAGGCCCATACTTCTACAAATATCTTCATTAACGATAGATAAGCGAATAGAAGGGGAACTTATCAAATTTGCAATGATACATAAGCTGGCAGGAAAGACTAACACCCAGAAGATAGCGATGCAAGGATCTTGACAACTAGAAACTGGCCATATCTAATTAAAATGAAATTCAATATAGAGAAAAATAGAGTGCTGACACTTAGGCAATGAATATAACAAAAGTACACATATATCACTGGTGTGAAACCAGCTCAATGGAGTAATGTGAGAGGATTTGGATTTAGGCTGACGATCAGTTAAAATATGAGCAGCAGTGTGCAGACAGCCGCCCAAAACCTAATGCATCCTAAGTTGTATTACAAAAGGATCAGTCAAGATCAAGGAAGTACTAGATACTCTAAGGGTCTAATAAAAGCCTTAGTAAGACCATCACTAGAGTAGCTGCATCCAGTTTTGTTACCACATTATAAAATAGATGGTTGAGATCGTCTAGAAAAATACAAGAAGAGCAACGCAGGATGATTAAGGACTGGAAGCTAAAACATACAACGAACAGTTTAGGAACTGGGCTTGTTGCTAGCTAGTAAAGAAGAAAACCGGGAGAGCATTGATAGCGGTCTCCAATATTTGAGGGGTTGCACAGGAGAGAAGTCAGCTATTTTCTAAAGTGCCTGTAAGCGCAGACAAGGAAATGGATTAAACTGAACAAGGAAAGTTTAATTAAGGAGAACATTTCTGACCAGTTGAGAACAGTCATCATGGAACAGCTTGCCCTTGGAAGTCTTGGAAGTTGTGGGAGCGCCATCACTTGAGACTTCCAAGAAGAGATTGGACTGCCATTTGTCAGAAATGGTGTAGGCTCTCCCGCTTGGGCAGGGGGTTGGACTCGATGACCTGCAAGGTCCCTTCCAACTATGATTTTCTGTATCTGTAATCTGTTTTGACTATTAAAAACTTTTGGATTAACAAATTTTACAAGTTTTGAAGGTGAATTTACTTCAACCCATTATGAGGGGCTGCAGTGACTCACATGGTGAGACACTGGGTCTGCATACTACTGAGGTCGCTGAGGCCAGCAACTTGATTCCCGTAAATTAATAAACTGCATAGGGACAAGAAAGGAGCCTCCCCCGAATGCCTATTGGCATTCAGGTGTGGGTAAAAATGATACTGCCTGAAAAAATTCCTTTCACAGAGACAGCCAGCCACCTTAGTGATCCCTTGCTAACATGTCACATATGCTTAAAAAAAATCCTTTTTGAAAAAAAATATAAATAAAAGTCTTACATTTTTTTATATAAACTGCAAAAGAGTAATTAGAACATTGATTTAGAAAAGTTACAGATTGACTAAGGGACCAGAAAATTTTAAACAAGATTTTGAAATTAAAAGCATCTTTGCTGTAGGAAAATGTTGTTAAGATTAGACAGACAGACAGACAGACAGACAGACAGACAGACAGATAGATAGATAGATAAATAGATATAGATAGATACTTTGAAATTTGGATCTTCCCCCAGAGGGAACTGGAATGAACTAAATATTGCAATTATTTGAGAACAGTTAAAGTTGATTTATTAACACAAAATGGAGCAAAATATTTTAATACTGGAGATATTGAGAAATATTCATGAACAGTGAGCCCAGAAGTTAATTTTAAGAATGACAACCATTTTACATAAACTATGTTTAAAAATGTTATGGAAGAGGTACAAGTTTTATCAAATAAGATGGAGACTGACCTGAAAGTGGATTTAGAAATGCCAGACTATCAATCAAATCTTTTTTTGGTCACATATCAGCATATTAGAAATAACAGATCACACAAGAAGGATATGTAAAATGATGCTGCATTGAATATATAAATAAAAGTGACATATGTTGATAATTAAAAGGGATTTATGTGCATATGTGCAACAAGGAGATAAGAAGTGGGTGGGGAGGGGACCTGAGTAACTGTTTTATATTGGAGAAAATATCTGAGACTTGTTAAAGTTTTGAAGAATTTTGTGAAAAGGGACAAAGGAAAAATAAAAAGATATCAAGTTCTATGGCATTATCGGAAGGGAGTAAAATTAAGATAATAATTGGAAGCAAAAGGAATATAAGGTTGTTTTATTTGATCAAAATTAAAATTATTGTAACCCTAAAGAGACTTTTGCTGAGTAGAGCTGAATGACAAGCTTTTATGGGTTTGTTTATAGATAATAATATAGCAAATATAGCAAAAGAGATCAATTGTTATATTTTAAGGGAAGGTGCTAAGTTACTAAAATTATTTATCATTGTGATGAAGGAGAAAGTCATTTCATTATATGGACCTGTTCAGATTATTGCAGCATAAATTCAGCCCCAGAAAAGTAAACACAGTTGATTGAGGCTTCATTTAACTTATTTATAAACATAAACTTTACAATACAAGTTGTAAATTTCTCCAACATGGAGCAAACTCAAACAGAAGGAGAAATGTTACAGGTTCAGAGCAAAACAGCAACTCAGGAGCTCAGAAACAGACATCAGTTTCACTCTAGTCAAGCAGGCAAGCTAGCAATTTAGTTTTTCTTTCATTTTAAATAAACCACGCCCAGATTCTCTCTTTAAGTTTCAGCTTTATTCCAGTTCATGAAAATACTCTGACAAGACCCTTTCTTTTTCTTTAACATAGTCTTATTTTTCTTTTTTCCTATTTTTTTTGTACTTTCTACTTTGTTATTTTCCTTTTCTTAGTTTGTATAAATTTGTGTTTATAAATTTAATGTCTAAAAAAATAGTGTAAAAGTATCGAGAATTAAAATTGCTCATAGCATTGGAGTTCTTTAATAATGCATCTTTTCTGAAGATTTCTTTTTTTTTTTTTACATGGAGTCCACTAATAATGAATCAGTAATTTTGATCTTATAAATCTCAGCAATTTGGTGACAGTTCTGCAATGTATCCAAAATTCTTTGACAACATTTCTCACCAAAAAAATCAATTATACATCAAAAAGTACATTGATCATTTCAGAGTTCAAAACAAAGAGGCTGAATATTGAAAGAAATCTAATAAATATTAGTGAAAGGCAATAATGCAACTGGTCAGCCAGCAATTTCTAAATTTATAATAGGAAAATATACTTTACATACATAATTGGATATGTGATGATACAGATCCAATAGATGACATGAATTTGGAGCAGCAAACATGGCTTGATGCTGTCCTTTTTGTTAATCCTTTTTCTTCAGTACTTGAGCACTAGAAGAAAGTAACAGAGTTGCTTTGCAGAATGAGAAGAGTGTGATAATAAATGAATGAATGATATTAACAATATTGACATATCCATGAGGGCAAGGGCAGTAGGACCAGCCTTTTATTTTGTCATCTCTGAGATTTATTTTTTGTTTTTTCGTTAACAGTGGAATAAAGCTAACCAAGTTTTATTGAACATTTACTCTTAATTTGCATTCAGAATCCTGCAGAAAAGAATGCGTTAAGAGTTTTAGAGTGTTGAAAGGCTCTCAAAATGCCTTTCTTCCAAGGATTCGAATTTTCCTGCTGGGAGAGCTCCAGCGCAAGGATATGGACAACTGCTTGAAAGCTGGATATTTTTCTTTTTCAGGAAGGCAAGAGATAGCGAGGCTGCATTCCTGGGCTAGCTAGCTTCCTTTGTATGGTAAGTCCCTGGTTTTTATACCTTTTTTCTCCTTTTGTGTGTGAATGTTCGTTATTTGTGCTTAGTGTTTAATGTTTAAAATCCTGTCAGAGTTTATTTCCGCTGGAGGGCAAACTTCGCGAGGTGCGGAAGACAAACNGGCAATCTCCTGTCTGTCTCCTGTGTAATATATTTGGTGTCTTTTGTCTGTTTGTTTTTGCTGATTTGGCATGTCTTGTGTTTGTTTCCTTAGTTTTCTTAATTATTTGGCTTTTGTCTAAGGGGCTTCTTTAAAACCTTTTATTTGATTCCTTTTCCTATGCAAGTTTGTTTTATGGCTGGCCTGATGTTCCCTTCAGGCTTTTCCCGCTTGGGTGACACCACTGTCCTCGTGAAGTTCCCTTTCCACAAGAGGAACAAATAATGGAAATGGACTTTATGATTGTTCCCTCCAAATCAATTACTGATGCTAATTAATTTGGATCTTGGTCCAAGGTTAGATGTTTAAGTCCTGCTGTAATCCTGCATCTATGGTTGACACATTCTTTCAAGGCCTTATGTGAGTAGATTCCATAATGGATTGCTCTGGTTCATATGCAAGAGAATAGGCATCTAGTTGTCATTACATTAAATTAAAATCATAGCCCTGATGAAAACCAACATTTCTATGAGGCAGGATTTTTTAAAATATATGTTATATCTCTGTTATGCAAGGTATATGTTCATTGTGGCAAAACTATGAGTCATCAAAAGAATTCCAAGAACTGCTATGCATCAAATATGCCTATTTATAACACATTCAACCTATACATTTCCTACACATTTTTTAATCTGTCCTCAAGCAAATATCTTTTAGTGAGAGATGTATTTTCTATCTGATCCTTATTTAAAAAATGACCAGATCTAATATTAGAGTGTTTAGTTCTGAATAGGTGAAAGCTAATGTTCACACTGCCTTTCCCTCAATATTCCTCCACTTATTGCATCCTGTGAGTAAGCTGATGCTTTTTACCATCCTCCATTGTTGGTCTAGGAAGGTTCTATGGCTCTTTGTATATGTGCTGAAACTCTAAACTCTCCCTCACTCATCAGGATAAATAGGATTTCCTCTTATTTCATCCCTTCTCAATGAATTGTGGAAGAATCTCTATCTCCTCTGAAGGGTGCCTGCAAACAGCATTTTTTAATCAGTTATGTACCAGTATATATTACACTATGAGGAAAAGAGACAAGCAACCTCCCCTCCCTTCCTCCAAAACCCCCCCTTTCTTTTGTTTACAAGTTCATTCACTCATACTTTTGTTCAAAATTCTCTCCCATTGGAGAGAATCTGGGATGAGACTCTGGGATGAGGCAGATCCTCTATAGGATCTCTTCCTTGATACAAACCAGGCCCCTTACCCTTCAAGGGTGAAGAGTCTGTAAGTGGTTCGGAAGACTGGAGTGCAAGGAAAAGGTTTAAGATTGTATGGGCCTTGCAAGTAGATCTGGTGAAGAAGTCAGAGTGCATTGACATTTTTGGTCATTTTCAAGTGTTTGTCTGTGTATTCCTGTGTATTTCTTCCATTAAATAAGAGGCTGCCATTTTCTCAGTGTGAATCTAAAACATATTCCACCTTGAATTCTCTCTTTCTCCAGCTGAGATGGGAGAGGGAGATGGAACTGAGGAACATAATGGCAAGGGTGACATTCAAGGACCAGAAGCAAAGAATAGGAAAATGTGTGCATTTCCATAATTACTGGGAGCTGCAGGTGAAATGTATCTGGATTGATCCAAGCTCTTACAGAAAGAAGAAATGAACCTGTCATTTCCTGAAGGCTTGTGTGGAAAATCAAAATTTGGTAGAGAGTTTTCCAAGATTTCTCACAGAAATGGGTGAGATTTTCTTCTGTTACTGATGAACAGTAGGGCCTCTGGAAGAAGAAACAACTTCTTCTGAAGAATCAATGTGTTGCTCGAACTTATTGTAAAAATTGGGATGTCTTTTAATAGCAGCAAAAGTATGAAACCATGTTCATCATCTGCTGAATATGATACACATGTTGAACTCTTGGAAGGTTTAGAGTTCAATCTTTGGCAGCAGCTGATGTTACTTTCTTAGAGCTCAAAAAAAAAAAATCTGCTGCAAACTCCAGAGGCATCAGGAAGGGATCCTGCCAGTAAATGCTCAGCTGTTTCCAGTTGTCCTGACTCTACCCCAAACTAATGGACCACAAGTTCATAAAAAGGTGGTGGTGGTTACATATATTCCTTGTTTTGGTAATGGTTTGGTCTAATGTACTATCAGGTTGCTTATTTTTGTCTATCAGGAACTTTTACATCAATGAATTTCAGCATACAATAGTAAAATAGGGTTTTTTCTAAAAAAAATAATTCACTTACTTTTCAACCTGAAAGACAATAACGCCTTATTTTGTTTTAGGAAGAATTATTTTATTTAGCATCAGCATAAGTCTCACATTATGTTTTGCTATCGCAGTTCCTGCATTTGTCGTTCATTGAATATAGAAGACCGTAAATAAATAGAATAGAAGATGAGATTGATTAACACAGTAAACTCCTATTTCTTATTGACCATTGGAAATATTCCATAAAGTTATGTTGCTGTTTCTTGACACTTCACTTGGTGTATTTAGTATTTTCTTTAAAAAAAAATTAAAAAAACAATAAACAAGCATACACATACAAAACATAAAAACATAAAACCATATTCCATTTTATATACATACAATGTGTCCAGTTGCTTACATATTTTTGTGCTATCCCTTTGTCGTCATTTACTCACAACTTATATCAGCCTTCACATTGTTGAACTAACATATGCTTATATATTTATCAGTTAATGACCCATGAAACTATTCCATCATTTTATACGAGATGTGCCAAGTTTTATCTTAAAATTTGTGTTATACTTTCAACCAGTGGTTATATATATATCTATGTTTTATATCAGTCTATTAAATTTCTATCACAAAATTATCTAGTCTATTACATTGCCATGCCTTTTTATCCAACCATTGATAAAACAAATTCCACATCATATAAAATTGTTTGTCACTTTGTTCTCTAATTTCAAATGTCAGTTTACTCACAGTTTACTCACACAGTCCATAAATTTTTTGATAACTTCCTCCTGCATAGATATTTTGTTATTTTTCCAGTTTTTCGCAAATACAATTCTAGCCACTGTTAAAACATTTACAGTCAAATATTTCAGTTCTTTATTGTATCTGTCTGGTATGACTCCCAATAAAAAGATCTCTGGTTTAAAGTCTATATGTTGTTTTATGATTTTTTCCAACCATGTGTGGATTTTACTCCAATATTTCTTCGTGACTGAACATGTCCACCACATATGGTAATATGAACCAGGTATCTGATGACATTTCCAGCATTTATCCAATTTATTCTTA
>BHFT01033244.1:0-39315 GCA_004320025.1 Laticauda laticaudata
GAGCTGCCACGGCTCCTGGTTAGAACAGACTTTCAGAACTAAATAAAAGAGCTGAAGTTACGCTGATCTCTGAGTCTTATTCCCGCGAACAGAACACAGGGTATGGCGCTATAGATATGGAGAGGCATCCAAACCAACAGGAGTACAGATCACCTGTTCCACTGTTAATGCGAACTTGGAATGAGTAGAGGACAAAGTTGACAAAACATGAATTCAGAAAGATTGTACACCAAAATTCTGTACCCAACACTCAGATGGCTCAAGAAAAGGATGGTGAAAGAGAGTAAAAAAAATCTGGATTGAGAAAGGAAGTTGCCAACATCTGTTTTACAAAAGAAAATTAGTCTAATCTGAGTTGAAGAGGTGCATCATCAGAATTTGGATAGGGAGGGCACTTCCTTAGAATGCTGGTGCAGGGCTACAGAATTGAAACACCTGCTGTTTATCAAGGGAGACCTAAGCAAGATTGACATTGCAGAATAACAATAATTCAGAGATATCACCCTAGGTACAATAACACTTTTATTCTCCCTCCTGAAATGTACTTTAGCATGCTAATTTCTCAGCATGAAAAGCTGCCGTGTAGCTTTAGATAGATTTTGGAATCACTGCAGTGTTGAATTCTTGCAGGGGGAACTAGTGCTGAAGTTATACTTTTAAAGTGCTTAATCTCTAAAAGAAGTGAGACCAAGTCTCAGATCTGTTTAGTAATAATACTTTTTGATCTGGAAGCCTTTCTCTCTGTCCCTGATATCTGGATATGTTGTATAATATGGTCTTTTCCAACTTTTGGTACTTTCAAAAAGATAAAAGGTCACATTCCAAAAATCGGCTGAGCTGAAATTTTCTCATCCACAGATATGTGTTATAAGGGGGTATTGAACATCATAATTCAAACCATTTGGAGAACCTATATTGTAGAAATATGTGCTAGAATTTTTTCCAGTTCTGCTATATAGTTTTTATATATTTTACGAGTATGCTGAACAACTGCAAGGCAAAATCTGTCTTTACAGTTGATTAAACCTACCTGCAGCAATGACCTTTGTATAACACAGACAAATCTTCTCTGTAGGGATGGCTAATACTTTTTTACCTTCAGGACAATGTGCTACATTGAATTACCTATGCAGTACACGATATGTTCTCCAAATGTTTTCTTGTAATATTTCTCCCTCTTCAATATGTTCCTTCAAACTATTTGTAATCTTTCATGTTGAGTGTAATTTCCCTATAAGTTGTAGAATATGTTTTAGAATTTTCCCCATAACTTCTCTTTGATGCAGGTAGAGCAAAAATAATGAGTAGTCAACAAAATCATGGATTTTTTTTCCAAAACAAGTTCATAGTTCTACAAATATACAAGTGTGCATCTTTGACTAACAACACTTCCTCCTTCCCTGGAAATATGATCTAGATTTGTCATTTCTGTGTGTGAGTAAAAAAAACAGCCTGTTGTATGCTATTTATTCATACAAAAATTACAATAGCTTTAGCTGCTAATGACAGCTGATACTCTCAAATTAAAATAGCTTCCAGTTCTTATTTCAACTATAAGGGCTCCACTTATTTCAACTATAAGGGCTTCTTCAGCATCGTCCTCTTTGCCATGGTCGATGCTGACTACAAGTTCATGTACATCGATGCTTCAGCAACGGGTCAAGTTCAGATGCCCGATATAGCAACGCCAGTCACTCAAGGAGGGCCTGGAACGCAACCTCATCATGGGCTTTCCAGATCCAGAACCCTGCCAACGACATGCAAGATGTGCCCTACTTCATCGTGGGGGATGACGCCTTCTCCCTCAGCAACTATCTCAATGAAGCCGACACCTGCAGATGCTCACCCGTGAAGAGAGATTCAACTACAGGCTGTTCCAGGGCAAGGCGGGTGTGGAGAACGCCTTTGGCATCCTGGTCAACAGGTTCCAGTACTTCTCAACCCACTGCAGCAATCGCCCAGAGACTGTGAGGAGGATCTTGGAAGCTTGCTGCTCCTGCACAATCTCATGCGTACCGCTACCACCGTCTTGCAGAACAGGCTCGTGGACTCCAACAAGGCAATGGGGACATGGAGCCTGGGGAATGGAGGCAAGGGCAAACCTGAAGACACTGAGGATGTGCAAGGCCCCAACAGAGCTTCACGTGAAGGGAAGAAGCAGCGCAACCTCGTGAAACACTGGTGCAACTCCCCAGCTGGAGCAGTGGAGTGGCAAGACAGGATGATAGATGATTAATGGATGCTTTCCTTTCAGCCTGTCTCATCACACTGATGAGATTGTGCCATGTATGTTGGGGTGGGCCTACAATGAACAGGGATTTAATAAAGAGTTGTGTTTATGTTGACATGTGTGGATGAATGCTTACATTGTTATTGAATATGAAGGGCCATAGGTGTGGCACCTGGGAGGGTGGACCACACAGTCCCACTATGCTTGCACTGGAGGTTTATTATATCCCAAGAAATCTAACCATCCCATCAGCTATTTTAACCCATCACAAGCATGCAAAGGCTAAAACAATTTCTAAAAGTTTCCACAACTTTATTTACAAAAAATAAATGAAGCATGTGTGTGAATTAAAGATATATATTTATTAATCCAAGCTGTAAAAGAAAAATGACCAAGTCAGTGTCCAAATAAAAGTCTACAGGTAGCCACCAGTCTCTGGCAACTCTCTCTGTCACTCAGAGGTGTGCCCAGTCTCAGGGTGAAGGGTCCAGGTGCTGTGGAGGTGGCTGCTGCTGGAGTGCTGGTCTGAAGCCACTGGGGTGCCTGGCCCTAGAGGAAAACAGGTGACGGTGTGTTGAGGAAGTGCTGAGTGCGGCTCAGCCCCGTGATGTTGAGAGTCCTTCTCCATGCCATGGGGTGTCAGTCCCAGTACCAACGACAGATGTACTGAGCTGGGCTTTGGCTGTGGGGTGGAGGAAGGAGCAGTGTAGTGGGGCTGTCTGGTCTGCAGCTGGGTGAGACTGGCATGGGTGGCATCAGTGACGGTGGCATCGGTGGCATCAGTGGAGAGCAGTGGTGGGGGTGGCATCGTGTCGTCAGTGGCATCATGGCAGGGTGGCATCGGTGGCATCAGTGGAACTGGTGCAACGGTGGCGTCGATGAGCTGTGCCTGGACTGGGAAGGGCTGCTGCCTGTGCTGCTGGACCTCCTGGTAGCGGTAGCCCTGGTAGGTGACAGCCTGTGGAAAGCCTTGGAATGGGAGGGACATCACCTAGGTGGAGGAGCAGACTGGACTGGTGGGAGCAGGTTCATCTGGATCTGCGAGGGTTTGTGAACAGTCGGTGATCCACGGTCCTTCACCACCTGGTACTGGGGGTTCCTCCATGTCCACGTGGGTCTGGTTGACATAGGGTGAGGAAGGGCTTGCCGATTGGAGTATGGGGTGTTGAGAGAGGATATCTATGCTGCTCCAGATGGTGTACCTGATCTCCAGCAGGACAGTGTGGCTCTGTCCCTCCTGTCTGGCTCTCGCTTTCTGTGGAGGTGGAGCTTGGGGGTGGATGCAGGTTGGACTGTGGTGGAAGTGCCGTCTCCTTTCTCCACTGACCCAGGGAGTCCTCCACATGCTCCGCCACAGTTAGAAACAGATCTCGGCGGGTTCTCCGCCATGGGTAACTCCACAGAAACCTGCTGGAGACAGGAGCTGACATCTCTGCAGAAGAGGGACTGGCTCTCAGCAGGCTGCCTGAGAGAGAGGGTTGTGAGAGGTGCTGCTCTCGGTGGCGGATCTCACCCTCCAGGAAGCTGCACTTGGCCATGACGTGAGGTTTCTCTGTCCGTCGCTTGACCACGGCCTGGCCAGATTTCTTGAGGTGCAGCTTCCCGCCAGGTGTGCATATGTTTCCACCAGCCGAGGAGCACCTCTGAAGTGTAGCCACAGGCTCTCCGCTTCTGTCTCCAAGCAAACCTGCTTCCTTTTGTGTCCCTATGAGCCTGTGTCCCTTCCGCCAAAGAATTCATTATCTCTCAGCCACTCCAGTCACTATCCTCATGTTCCTCTTCGATGGAGTATTGCCTCTTTCCCGTTCTCACGCGTCTGCCTCTTCCTCCCTTTGGCAGGACCACATGGGCCCTCATCAGAGGGGCTTCCAGGTTGTAGGGGCTGCTCTCTCACACACCACCAGCAGCAGCAGCACCAGCCAGCAACCAGCAGATCATCATCATCATCATCATCATCATCATCAGCAGCAAGCAGCAAGCACAGCAGGATCATCATATCAAGCACAGCAGCAGCACCAGCAGCACCAGCAGACCAGATCATCAGCAGCAGAGTAAGCACCCAGCAGTGCCAAGACAGCACGCAGGAGCACCACAGGACCAGGAGTAAGAGCAGGACCAGAAGGATGAGCAAGACAAGGAGCACGAGCAGGACCAGCAGGACAAGCAAGACCAGAGCACGAGCAGGACCACAGGCAGGAGCAGCTTCAGCAGAGTAAGCACCAGCAGAAGCACACGCCAGAAGCAAGCTCAGCAAGTAAGCACCAGCGAAGCACACCGCCAAGAAGCAGCATCAGCAGAAGTAAGCACCAGCAGAAGCAGCCACCGCCAGAAGCAGCATCAGCAGAGTAAGCACGAGCAGAAGCACCACACCATAAGCAGCATCATCCAGCTCCTCCAGAAGCAGAAGCAGCAGAAGCCCCAGCCCCAGAAGAGCAAGCCCGCGCTAACGAAGCCCAGCAGAAGCAGAGTGAGGACCAGGGGGTGGGAGGTGGCCCTGTCCCTCTTGACAGGGCTGGCAGCAGATGGTGAGGCTTTCCTCTTCTTCCCCATGGTTGTGGGGTTGCTGGCGCAGCAAGGGTGGCAGGCAGCAGGCAGCTGAGGCAGGCTGGCACGAAGGCAGGCAGCAAAGCTGGCAGGGCAGGGCTGGCAGGCTGACAGGAAGGTAGGCAGCAAGGCTGGCAGGCAGGCTGGCAGACAGCAAAGCTGGCAGGGAGCTGGCAGGAGAGGCTTGCAGGCAGGCAGAAGACAGGCACAGGCTGGCAAGGCAGGCTGGCAGGAAGGCAGGCAGCAAGGCTGGCAGGCAGCAGGCTGGCAGCATGCAGGCAGGGCAGGCTGGCAAGGCAGGCAGGCTGGCAAGGCAGTCGATGTGTGCGGGAAGCAGGTCTTCTCTCTGAATGGTGACTGCTTGCGAGCTGCTTCCCTTAATATCCACGGGGCTGATATGCAAATGCATTCCTCCCTGCAAGCGCAGTGAACGCTAGGCATTCTGCTAGGTTCGCGCTAGGCATCTGGCTAGGCTTTCCGCTGTGCATCCGCTTCATACCGTCGGCGTCTGCTCTGCATCCGCTCTTTCCATTCCGCGTCCACTTTGCTGCGGTCCCCGGAAGCCTTGCGGATGTGCCCATCCGCTTTCATCCGCTTCCATCCACTAGGCTTCCGTTCGCATCCACTTTCCATCTCCCTGCGTCTCGCCACCGTCCGGTCCTTTCCATGTTATCCGCTCTGGTTATGCAAATTTTTTGCCCTTTTTGAGAGCGGATAACAACGGATGGAACATTTTTCTCGTCCGCTGTGTCCTTTTTACAAACATTTTGCATCCGTCGGCCAGTGTGACAGGGCCTTAATGTGTTTTATCTGATAATATTGTCAACCAACAGGTATGCATAGCAGTACGGTTGACTTTCCTCTAAATAGTTCTATGGTGGACTGTAAATATTTCATGGAAATGAGGGAAGAGGAAACTTTATGGGGTTAATTTTTTATGGGGTTAAATTGGTTAATTTGTCTCTTACTTCCTAAGAACAGCTACATATTGTGGCTGAAGGAAATGGAATACAGAAATAGACTGCTTTTTAACCCGATTTCTACTTAGTTTTCAGACCTGATAGAAAAGAAGATAACTTTTTTTTGAAAGGAAGTGGATTGCAACGCTTCTTATGAGATCTATATATTTGGACAAGCATTTAGCTTTTCAAGTACTAAAAAGAACTCCTTGTACCAATTCTGAGTCATTGCTCTTTTAAAGAATTTAATATTACCTGAGCATCTGCATAGGCTCGCACTGGATTAAGTATCATCAAGATTACACTGTCAGTTGATTGAGAGGAACAGGCAGTTTTACTCTAGCCCCTCAGACAGAACTCAATTCTGATTGCTTCAGATCTTTCAATTCAAAAAGAATATACTCCATCTGTGCATGCACTAAGAATACAATATTATTGGTGTCTTCTCTTAAACAGATTTTCCTCCTTCCTCCTTTCCTCCCTTCCACGTGAGAAGAGATTTCTCATTCCCAAATTCCCAGTAGTTCAATTCTTCATACCCTGAAAAACTGATAGCAACATATAGAAGTGTGCTTTTTCCAGAATTGCTCACAACTTGATCTTGAGGAATGAAGATGCCTCCCCACTTTAGCTTTAAATGCAATGCATACAAGGGTGGGATTCAAAGTTTTTAACAACTGGTTCTGTGGCCGTGGCTTAGTTGGTAGGTGTGGCTTGGTGGTCATGTTATTGGCTGGGCGTGGCCAACTCAATATCATTCACATCGAGGCACACATCTCCTCACTTGGCCTCTCATAACTGTGGGGATGCTGCAACAGTCGTAAGCGTGAAAAATGGTCATAAGTCACTTTTTTCAGTGCCATTGTAAGTTTGAATGGTCACTCCACACAAGCAAAATACCAGCAAAGGAAGGAAAAAAACTCCAGAGAAGTTCCTGAGACAGGAAGTCTAGTCCTGCCAAGAATTTAATAAGGGTTAAAAGAGAGGCAGTTTCTGTAAGCAACACCAGAATGTTTCCTTCCTGCCTTCCTTACAGGATTAGGACCGTAATTTCTTCTAACAACCGTTCTCTGAACTGCTTAGAAGGTTAACAACTGGTTCTATCGAATAGGTATGAACTGGTAGAATCCCACCCCTGAATGCATCGCAATTCCCACTGATTTTTACATGGTACACTTTTCAGTGTAGGAACCTAACATTTGCTGATGCTTCACAGGAGAATACTACAGCTACCAACAATGCTGCACAAATAAATACTGTTCTTAACATGGGCAGATATTGGTTTATTACTTCCAAAAAGTAAAGACTCTGAAACGTAATGGAATGGATTGATGTTTTTGTGCAACATGTATTATAACTGGATTAACTTTGCGCAGATTCAATTTAACCATTTCTTTTACTGAAATGCCAGTTTATATGTTGTGTATGCCTGCCACAAGAGGTCAGTGTATGCTTATTTCTTTTTTCGTAAAAATGCACATTGTTACTAATCATACAGTAATGTATGTGAAAGAGATTACAAATTCTGTATTTATAGCATTTCATGCCTTTTACAGTGATTTTTGCTGTGGATCTTTGCTTAAATGCTGCTTTGTAAGGTGGATAAGTTAATCAAATATTTAGCAATGGGGAACAATTCAAGAATTGATAATTCAGTTGTTAACTCATGCACATCTGGGAAGTGTGCTATTTTAAACATGTTTAATTCTCCATGTTTATGTCAGGCATACATTGGACCATGTTTTTCAAAATCACTCTGTGCTTTGTAGTTTTTTTTCACTCGGAGGTAATTGTTTTGATGAGAGCTCTTTTCCCTCCTCTTTCTTCTCACTTGATCATATTGCTTCAAGAAATAGTAAAGTCTGTCTGGATTGATCCTTGGATGAGAACCTGGGGGTGGGGGACATAGGAAAGAGGCAGAAATAGGACTAGAGATCCCATTGGCTCATCACTGCAATTTGGACTGCATTTCCAATCATAAATAATTATGGCTGTAAGTCAAGGCTACCACAGGATTGGCCCCAATTTTACAATATTTTTTGCAGTTGTTTTTAAGTGACTCATCACAGTTGTTAAGTGAATCCATGGTTGTAGGTATAAACTCTTTCTTTTGAATGTTCCTTCCCCCCAGAAATCAGCAAAAAAAAACCCATTGCAAATAGTGGTCATGTGACCGTAGAATGCTGCAACCAGTTGTAAAGGAAAGCCGATTTCCAAGCACCTGTGTGTGTGTGTATGTGTGTGTGTGTGTGATGACATTTTCGACAGCCTTCATGGCTTTAGGCCATAAAGCACCTGTTCTTGGCCTGTAATAATTTTGAATGGTTATTAAGCAACTGGTCATAAATTGAGGACTACCTGTACTCCCCGTGACTTCTTGCAACTCTGCTTTCTGATCCATAACCCCTGAGTCCTCAGTGGTATGACCACTGCCAAGCAATAGAATGAAGGATTGAATGGGACAGGAACAAGGGATTAAGGACTGGGTGCTCTTGGTGAATGAGCTCTCTTGAGAATCTGGGGGAAGATGGCTGATAGGAACTTATGGCATGGGACCAGGTTATCTGAGGAACTTCCTCTCTTCGATTACATCAGCTCTCCCCCATTATTTCTGGCAGAGAAAATATGATGTGGCTACCATCTGCCAGAGGTAGATCCTGGATGGGTTGGACTTCTCTGCTGTGGCACCTATCCTATCTCTCTCCTAATATTAGGTTAATTTCATCTCTTTTAGATGTTTTGAAAGTCCCTCAAGGTCTCATTATGTCACCAGCCTGGTTTCTCATGAAACATGTTTAGATTGTTCCACTCTTAAGGTAAATATACTCATTCTTTCTCTGCCTGAGGTTTATATATGTTTTAATTAAATTTATTTTTTAAACATTTATATTAAATGCTGTTCTAGATATATATCATTCTTTAATTATTATGTGCCGTCAGAATCACTTCTCCTGAGATGGACAGTTATGTAAATGTGATAAATAAATACATTTTGTAAAGTAAGGTTAGAGGCAGATCTTCTTGTTCAAGCAACATTACTTTCAATTCCCTTATCATCTCATGTTAAACATGGATGATGATGCATTTATCCAATGGGGTAGTTATAGGATAAGAGACATATTAGTTTGTGGTTGCCAAAATTCAGGAGGAATCTGATAGCAATTTTTGCAATTAACAGGTTTTATGAAGTGAGCTAACCATTGGTGACAGGAGATGGAGCTCAGAAATGATTGTTTAATTAATAAAATATATTAGTCAGCAAATATGCTACCATACTGCTCCTGTTGAATGAGTGACTATCCTTTTAGACACCCATGGCATCCATGGGCCTTCTCTAGCAATTCATCTCTCTCTCTTCCCCACCCTCTCTTTCTTTCCCATGTGGGCTGGAGAAAAGGGGAAGGAATTCAATGTCAACCAGAGTCTTTAATTTTCCCATTACAGAATTCCATATTTTCCACTTAAGATAAAAACAAAATTCCTTAGAATTTACAGTCATGATCAATTAGCAAGGGATCATTGAATCAGAAAGTTTATGCAAAATGTAACTTACATGTATAATATATAATAATATGTATTATACAAGGTATAAGAAAGAGAGGGAATTGTCCCCACCAGCTTTTAAAGTTCCCCTCACTTGGAAGAATTCAGACCAGGGATAGCATTGATTGGGCTCATGGATGACCTCTGATGGGAATGCAATCGAAGTAGTACATCTGTCTTGGCTCTTCTTGACCTCTCAGTAGCATATGATACCATTGATCATGGTGCCATTTTGTGCCGGCTCTGGAAACTGCGTGTGGATGGCACTGTATTGTACTGAATTCTTCTCCTTCCTCTGGGACTGGTTCCAGTCAGTGTTAATAGAGAAAGAGATCTAGTCCAAGGCCCCTACTTTGTGGGGTGCCTCAGGGCTCTGTTCTCTCTTCCCTTCTATTTAATATTTACATAAGGCCGCTGGGTGAGGTAATCTGTAGATGAGATATTATCAACATGTAGATGACACCCAGCTTTATATCTCTACCCAGGCCTCTTGAGTGATGTTATGGATGTCCTATTTCAGTCTGTGGAGACCGTTGGAGATTGGATGGGGAAAACAGGCTCCAATTCAACCATAGCAAAAGAGTGACTGTGGGTATTTGGACTCCCCCTCAGTAAAATGTTCTATTATCTCTGGTTCTGGGTGGGGTTACACTGCCCCAAACAGACACAGTGTGCAATGTGGGGGGAGTCCTCCCGAACTTGCGGCTCTTGCTCAAAGAGCAGGTGACAGACACATTTAGGAGGGTTTTTGCTCACTTTGGTGTGCCAGTTGTGCACATACCTGCTAACAGTAACTTATGCCCTTGTAATTGTTGTGGTTTGCCAGCAGCCTGTGCAGATGGCAGTGGAATCGGACAGTGGAAAAGAACGGGGACCAGTCTGCAAGTCTGGGGAGGACTCAGATGAGGGTCCTGCGTCCAATGCAGAGATTGGGCCAGGACCATCTGGGAATGAGGAGCTGCCTCCGGAGCCTCTGTCTGGCAGAAGCAAGGCAGAGGAACAAGGGGAGCCTGTTCCCAGTGCACATGTGAGCAGAGTTGCTAGAAGGCAAGAGCAGCTAAGACAAAAGGGGCAACTCGGGAGGAAGG
Source organism: Laticauda laticaudata (assembly GCA_004320025.1). Taxonomy (NCBI): domain Eukaryota; kingdom Metazoa; phylum Chordata; class Lepidosauria; order Squamata; family Elapidae; genus Laticauda; species Laticauda laticaudata. Next base: position 10,365 of record BHFT01033244.1, read on the forward strand.
CTTGGAGATGATTGCCCCTCACCTAAGATACAAAGGAAGTACAAAAGTAGAGAAACCTTTGCAGGAAGCAAAGTCGTTCACTCTGTTCAGTTTAAACCTTGAAGCTCTGTGTGGACTTTGTACTTCAGCTGGGTTTTTACAGTTAATTTGGCACTTTAGTTGTTGGCAGCAATTCAAAGGAGATAAAGATGGGTCTTATGTCAGGAGACTGTTTGAGACTCATTACAGACTGGGAATGAACATAATTCCCAGTGTTGAAATAAAACAAGAGTTGTTTGGACTAAGCGTGTGCTTAATTACAGTCTCAGGAAGCCTTGGTCAGAACAGTAACCTCAAGACTACTGTAATATGTTCTACATCAGGCTGCTCCTGAAGACCATTCAAAAATTCCAACTGAAGAAATATGTGGCTGCGCGAGTAGCAAATAGTACCAGATATATGGCACATGTAACACTATTCCTGAGTGAGCCACACTGATTACTGGTGTGTACAATTCAAGATACAATTTAAGGTGCTGGTGATGACTTATAGAGCGCTACATGGCTTGGGATTATGGTATCTGAGGAAGTGCCTTTTTTCAAGAGTCTCTACTCATCCAACTAGGTTAAGCAGAAGTCTGTCTTTTTCTGCACTTGCCCCTGCAATATGGAATATCTTCCTTTCAGAGATTAGAATGGGTTCAACCCTATCAGTCTTGTGTAAGGTCTTAAAACCCTGGTTATGTTCCTGGGGTGCCATATGTACCAATGGCCCCCTTTTCTGTCCATATTACTAACTGAACAAATATTTTGCTCTTGTGTACGTCAAAGTGGATGTTTTTTATGGTTTTTACTGGTTTTACTGTTTTATTGCTTTAAATGATTTTAAAAATTTTAAATTGTAATACATTTTCTGAATTATAAACTTCCCAGGTTAATTGACTGAGATGGATAGCCAGAGAAATGGAACAAATAAAGTGTATGGCTTACCAGTTTATGTAAAAGAAATATAGTGCATAAAAATGGAAGCTCTGATGATTCATAAAAAACATTACTTTTTAACATGTACCTTTTGTGCATTTTATTAAATTAACTGAACATATTACCAATGAAGTATTATTAAAATAATACTTTGGATTGCAAGAAAACCCAAGAATGGCCAAACCATTCATTGTACTGATACTTTTATGGCAAATGGATGTAGGTCAATTTTTCTATTAAATACAAAAACACATTGAATTAGCACAGAAGAGATAAAAATGAGTGTTTAATTTTGTCTGCATCCTTTTTTAGAATAGAGGACACAATTCATCTGGTACCAGAACTATGTACCTGGACAACAAAGATGATGGTGCAATTACCAGAAACATAGATACGGAACTGGACTCCCACCACATGGATGTGCTTGGAGATGGAGCAACAGAGCCAATTTCTTACAATGTCAGCAAACTGAAGTTGTTGAAAGAGATCATGATTGGTCAGGGATCATCACATCAACCTTATCCAAATATTGTACAAGAGCCAGACCAGTGTATTACTTTGGGGAAAGATTTCAATCCTCTCTCTATGCAACAGAGGTAAGAAACCCAAGAGGGAATGCAACATATCCTTTTCCTTCTGAAGCATTTGTTCATTGGCTCAGGAAACCATATATGTTTTATTTAACATCTTCCTACAATTAATAGCAACTGTGGCAAAAAAAAAAAAAAGCTTAGCTGAGGAACCATAACAGACAATTGCTGCAAAGGGATAGACTCTCAGCAGGTTTCAGAACTAACACATGCTTTTATAGCAGCTCTGTGAGCAATTTTTTGTGCCTCTATTTTCAAGGATCTTTTTGTCTTCCTTGTCTTTGTACCTAAACAAAACATGCATAGGACACACAAAAAACTCTTTATGCAAATAAAATTATGCCAAAATTGATAAGTCAAAAGTTTACAGGACCCAGTTCTGTAATTACGGGTGATTGCTCAGGTGATTAAATTAAGGCATGAAGCTGCAGTTATCATACTGAAGAATGGTGTTTATTATTCATTTCATTTACTGGGTGATGAGTGTGTAAAAAATTTTTTGATGCCATCAAGTGAGACACACAAACACCAAAAATATTCCAAAAGCCAATTTGGTTTTGCTTTTTTTTAATCTTTAGTTATCAAAACAAGGTTTTGTTTCTAGTGTACCAGATTGTTTTTATTCTGATCTTGTACCGCTGTTTAATTATATTGGTCTCAGGTGTATCCAGGAATTTTTGAAGATTTCTTGATAATTGATTCTTCTAGAAGTTTCAGAAAGTGGCAACAGAAAAGACCACTTTTGACTGTTGTGTCTTCACATATTTTGCTAAGTTTAACTCCCATCAACTCTTCCTTACATGACTAACAGTGAATGATTCTGGAAGGTGTGGGCTAAGGCTCCCCCAAATCCTATGAGTTTTGTTACTGAGTAAAAGATTTAAACATGTACATTTTTAGTTCATGCAATCTTTGCCGACTATTTCATACTGTCCCAATGTTGCATTACCCAAAAGTGTGATATAGTATGATATGTCCATTAGTATAGTATGATAGTATATTAATGCAGAACCTTCAAACCATATAGGAAAAACATGCAGTTTTTACAATAATTGTAGAATTAATGCTGTGCTTTTTTATAGGGCTATTTTATTAGCTATCATTTTTGTTGCACATCATTTTCACTACTTTTTCTGTTGTTCGGTACTTAGCTGAGAAGAAGTGCATTATAGAAATACAGTGAAATTTATCTTCAGTGTAGAGGAAAGACATAGACCTTCTGTAGTGAGGTCTTGATTTTTTATGGCACTAATAGGGCAGAGAACCATCTTCGCTGGTTTCTTAACATCATATGATGGAAGGGATAAGTTACTCTCTATAGGACAAATGAGATATTGTAAATAAAAGGGGATCCTGATTTACATTAGGCCACTGCAGGCACAAACTAGCATGATAAGTATGTTTCCAGACAGATAGTCCCTACTTGGTTCCTGAGTGATGTCTCAGTTACTTCAGTTCCTGAATCCTATGAATGTCACATACCTGCTGATATAAAACAATCTTCCTTGCTTTACATCACAGAGTCAGGTTAAATCACACCAGACAAATAGTCTGATGTGTGCATCTTTTATTCAGTGCATGATATACTCACTGGATTTACTCATACATGATTTGGACTTTGCTACAAGATTGCAAGGCTTGAAAGGAGTAGAATGATGCAATAAAATTCATTTGTCTGATGACAGAGTTAAATCCAATATTAAACAGAGTGTGCTTCTTCAGATACTAGTTTTACCCCTTTCATTCAGTATTCAATAAACAATTTATGTAGTATCTTTCTGTAACAAGAAAAACAGGAATGAAGCTTATGCTTAGGAAGCCTCTAAGATAACATTCTGTGGGGAGATACTTCACCTGCAACTTCCATAGCATCAATAACTCTTGTTATAGTTGCTATGGGGATGTGTTTGTTTTCTGTTACATTTTCCATTTTCCTTATTGATTGTTTAAAATTTAAAGACAGTACTCATGAAGATCAAGAAAAACACCATTTTTACCAATAAACTTAGATATATGTTGGCAAAGTACAATTTCATAAACCTGATCTAAGACAACAAACTGTTCATTCCTGATCTGTTTGTTGTGATAAACATAAATGATGCAAACTGTTTTTAATGGAGAAATGCTTTCACTCATTCAAAGTGACTGTCACTGAGGATCACTTTTCCCAACCTCTGTGGGCTACCTTCTAACATGCATGAGGCTGAGAATTCTGGAACTATAACTGTAACCTTTTAAAGAATAGATTGGACAGATATTTGTCTGAAATGGTATACAGTTTCCTGCATGAGCAGTGGATTGAACTAGAAGTCCTCTAAGGTACCTTCCAAATCTGTTATTCTGAGGGAACAGATTGGAAAATGCTGATGCAGAAAGATGAATGTAAAACAACTTATTTAGATAATCTTATGCCCAATCTAATTGATACAATGCCCACAATTACTACATATCATGATTTTGATTAAACATAGTCTGGAGTATCTAGGGGTAACATTCCTTCTGAGATATCTGGAGAACATTGACTTGAGGATGAAGGTTCATTCTCTGAGCTTGTGGTTGGTTTCTGAACATTTCATTACCAGGCTAGGTAACATTTTTAGTGGAGTTAGGGTATGTCAGTGTTTTTATGTTTATGAAGGCTTCAGGTGTAAGTGTGTCAATGAGGGTCTTGTGATGGGGAAGTTACATCAAGTGATGTTATTGGGAGGTAAAGTGCTAGTTGGAAGTGGGGTTGAGAGCAGGGCTGTCTCTGGCTGGCTGTGTGGTTGATTTAGATTTTGAGGAGTTTGTAGGCTGGTTGTAGATCAATGTGTCTATTGATGGAATTGCTTATGGAGTGCCAGGCTTTGATGAACTCACGAGCATGGCGGGTGGTAGTGTAGCCGATGAACATTGTCTTGGACAACAAGAGAGAGACTTGGAGACTTAGAGCACACCTGTATTTAGCAATGTAAGCTGCTCCTAACCTGTGTTCATGCCAGCTCAACTCTAAGCTTGTAAGCTAGTTTAAGAAAATCCTGTGAACTGAAAAATCTTGGAAGTAGTTTGCAAGGTTTTCAGTCTAGCTACCACATTCTGCTTTTGGATAATTCACCTGCTGCTGTGTTTTCTAACTTTTTTGCTTAATGAAAACAACAGCCAATTTCCTTGCTGTTGGTGAGTATTCCTGTACACATATAAAACATACTTTTATGCACACCCACCCACATGGTTACAGTGTTAAATTAACTTTATATTCACAGGTAGTATGGTAGTTAAGATCTTTGCTTTACTGGATAATTTAATTTTGAATGCTCCAGATTCAAATTTTTGTTTAAAAACTGAATTGCCACATGGACAAATACATATTTAGAAAAATATATTGTCACACATATCAATATTTTGTTCTATCCTAATTTTTTATGTTTACCATAGAAATTTTCACTTTTTTCATATTTTTTCATGTTTTTTATTTTACACAGTTTAAATATTTAATTTTCTTCATTTTATTTTTATAAACATAATACATTGTCTTTATTCTAAACTATAATTTTATTGTATAATATTACTATTGTTAAATGATTAAATTGGTACTTAGTTTTAATACAATATGATTATTGTAAAATGCTAGTTGCAAGGTTTTTTGAAGTGTAAATACTAAAAATAAAACAAAAATATCTTTGTTTAAAAGCCCAGAGAACCCTGCTGATTGAAAACTTGCCCTGAAACTAGTTTATTTTTTTTTTTCTGGAGTAGGTACCATTTTCCCCTCGGTTTTTTGTTTAAACAAATCTAGAATTTTACCATTTTACCATTTCTCCACTTATTTGAACTAAAAGGATTTCTCATATCAATTTCCAGATAGCAAATCCTTATGTGGTAAGGGTAAAAATCCTTTATTGATGAAACCTATTGGTTTGGCTGAAGGCATAGTCTTTCCTCTGAAAAGACTGAAGTGCCCTGATCCAGATGGAGAGGAGGATTCAAGGCAACATAAACTGGAAAAGAGTTATCTGGAAGTGGAGCAGCAAAAAGAAAAAGGACCTTGCTACCTAGTCTTGATGATGAATCAAGAGTTAAGTGTAGCTTTGATCTTACTGAATGAGATCAATCTATTTGTCACATTGATCATTTCTGGAACATTACATGATGATAATGTCAAAAGACGGGTAATCTGGATACTATCATTGCAACTGCCATTCATGCACTTATCCATTCACTAGCATTTTGAGAATAGGTAATTTCTTGTACTGGCCTTTTTCATATCACTCTAAATTTTCTAAACTCATTTGCTTTTTCCTAAAACAAAAAGGAAGTTAGTAACAATTGGATGCATTTAAAAAGAGGTTTGCAAAATGTAGTAGGAATCAGGTTTCTGTTTATTCAGAAAGGATTGAAATCCATAACTGAACAAAGAAGTTGAAGGAAGGGAGGAAGGAAGGACAGAAGAATAACAATAGCTCACATTGTTTTATTTTTTTAAGAATAATGTCATATACTGCTGTAAAAAATGTTTGCGTATATGATTGGGCAATACCTCATGGTATTATTGCCGAAAGCATTTGTGACTCAGTTCTGCAAACAGGTTCAATAAATAAATAAATAAATAAAAGGAAGTAAAGAATGATGTTAGAATAGTTTTTGAAAGCATCATGAAACTTTTTATTGTTATTTCCAATATATCTTTGTCCATTACCATCAACCCACTCACTCTCAATCCATATGAGGCTTCTTGTTCCTTCAGAAGACCTTGTACTTTTGTCTTTCATTTGCCATAGAGTTGTTTGGAAGATGCCATTATGACCAGATTGAAATGTACCTATCACATATTCTTCTAGTATGAGTAAGAGCCACTACTCTAACTATCAAATATGATTGTTTTATGGTTGTGGAATACTGAGATAAATTATAGAGTTTGATTGATACTAAGCCACCATATGTGTAAGCTCTCTAGAAATAGCTGTCTCAATCAATTTCAGTCTGAATACTCAGATTACGTAAGTAAATATTCCAGAAATCCACTTCCCCCCATTTTCATATATAAGGAAAACTGTTATTGTTATGTTTATACAATATGCTTTATATAGTTCAGAACCCCTAAAACAAAATGTCACCTTAAATTGGTATATTCTTTCCAAGTTCTGAAGATGAGCACTTTTATAGCACTGTTAATAGTGTGCGTATATATATATATATATATATGTTTTTTTAAGCTCTCGCGGGTACTACATTTGTTGCTGTTAGCTTCCTTCGGGTATTAATACACGTCATTGTAGTTCTGTTAAGATATAGAGGATATTTATATAATCTGTTAAAGTTGTAGCAGAGATATATCAGCAGAATATACATCTGCCATCAATCGATAATCTGTATGAGTAGTGGTCTCGATACCTGTTTTTAATTTGAGGCTGATCCATTCTGATTGGCTAGGAGCCTGGGTCTGGTGTTCATTGGAACCTTGGAGTTTGAATTGATTGGTGTTCTGTTTCTTCTGTCCTGTTTTGTGGCTTTTGATTGGCTTGGCAACAACTCAGGTTTCCTTGTGTTGGAGGCTTTAAAGTGCGCTTGGCTTCCATGGTGAAAAGGAACGGCTGCTCTTCATTAGCAAGCTGGGTTTCACCTGGTGCCGTGGTGGGGGGAGTGTTTGAGTTGGGAGGCATGCAAGAGGGAGTCTGTCTGTGCTGCAGGTGCCTGGGTGCACTGGTGGGGGGGTGTTTGGAAGTTGGAGGCATTCAGATGGGAGTCTGTCTGTACTCATGTGTGGGGGTGTTTGAGTTGGAGGCATCAAAGGTAGAGTCTGTCTGTGCTCAGGTGTTGTTTGTCTGTTTTGTGGCGTGGAGATCTTTTATTTGAGAGTGCAGGTTTTCCAAAATGATTGACAGTCTTCTGCTGGGAATCAATCTCTTCTGTTCATGCTGTCAGGTTCTTTTTTTCAATCTCTATGGCTTCTCTGATGATTTCTATAGTGGCTAAGGTTTTGGTGGGCATTGAAGTTGATGTTTGTGACCTGGTGGTCTTCATGTGTGACTAGTGAGGAGGTGTGTTTTTTACTGGCATTTTTCGTGTTCAAATCTAGGCGGGTACTTATTCTTTCTATTGGTCTGGTCCAATGTATGTTGGGCCGGCATGATGTACAGGGAATTTTCGTATATGCCTTGGTTTTTCCAGGTCAATTTTGTCTTTGGGCTTCCCTCAGGTATTGTGCTATTTTTTTGTTCTGTTTTGGAAGGTCAGTCTTGATGCTGATGGACCATGTGTAGTGATCTTACTGATTTTAATCTCTGTAGTCCTCTTATGTAGGGCAAAGAACAGCTGTTTCCAGTAAGGTCTGTTGGTCTTCTAGGTCTCTGTTATGTCTTGGTGTGTTTTTGTGGATGCAAGGTTGGTGATTTTTGTTTTTTTTGGAAGCCATTGGCTGTCAATACTCTCAGTCAGCAGGTGCATCAGTTCAATCTTTATATGTGTCTTATCTGCCAGGCGTTTGGTTCTGGTATAAATTAGATGTTTTAAGCACGGAATTTATCTGTGCTGGTGGTGGTGGGATTGGGCGTTGAGGTAGCGGTTGGTGTGTGTTTTCTTTTGGTATATGGTGTGTCCCAGTGTGCCATATATTTAATTTTTAAAAATAATTTTGCTTCCCATTTTCTGCATCTTCACTAGCAGATAGAGAAGTTAATGCTAAGCGTATAGGCAGCAACAGTACCTCATGCAATCATAATACTAACATGATACGAGCATCAATCCTCTTTAGGATTTTATTGACAACTGTTTCGTTATGTAACATTCAGAATAAATATTATGAACTTGATTTCATGACAAAAGTCATGAAGATTGATAATAGAACCAGTAAAACCAAAATTGTGAGGGAGGGAAGTAAGTGAAATTGGAAAAATAGATTTTTCTTTACTTGTTATTTGTATATTTTATGATAGTATATTTCATTTCATGTTATTCTGGATATATAGATGTGATCAGAAGGACTGTATTTTATGGATTTTCTCAATCTCTCTTAAAATGGAAGCTTTAAATACTAGCTGAGGGTATTGTTTTGCAATATAGAAAATGCATTAGTGTTTGTTTCCTACAAGTGCTGCATTATTTTTATTACAAGCAGTAGACTGTTGATCGAAAAATAGTTGGGTTAAAAGCTTGCTGACGTTTGACCAAATAAGCTGTGCTAATTAAAAAGATTTATTTACTGTTCATATGCTTTGCCTGGACTCGATAAAAAAAGGATGCATTTTTTTGTTTTTTAAAATTATTAGGTTTTGTTCATTTTCATTGCACTGAGGAATGTAATAACTGTGCCCCAAATCTGATTAAATACAAATGGTGAGGGAGGAACAGGACAAAAATAGTAAATCTTGAAAGAAGCAGGGGTGGGATTCTACAGGTTCTCACTTATTCGCTAGAACTGGTTGTTAACTTTCTAAGCAGTTCGGAGAACTAGTTGTTGGAAGAAATCTCCTTTTGTTTTTTCCCACCCTTCTTGCATTCTTGGCAGTATGAATCCCACCCCTGGAAAGAAGGTTATTTCAACTCTATTCAAGTTACACAGAGAGGATTATACTCCAGATTTATTGGATTTTTTTCTATTTAGTCTGAAAACCATGCATTTCAGCATTCACAAAGCAAAAATGTAGGAAATATTAATACACTGTATGGATCAAGAATGAGTCTTTTACACATGTAGAGTGGTGCTCTGCATAAATTTAATATTTCTGCATAAATATGAGCTGCTGATCTATTCTTTGCATGAATCCTAAAACTTGATTAACTACCTTAATTAAACAAATGAGTCAAAATATGTGTTGATTTAATGAGGAAATGATCTGAAAGCACATATTTCATATATTCTGATTTATTTTGTCAACCAAATTATTACAATTTATGGATAGGAAATCAGGCAAAATCATTAGGATTTCATGGGCATGGTGGACCCTAGCTTGTTGGCTTCACTTGCTTTTACTTCCTTCAGTATGAAACGATATTCCTTATAACAGAGATGGGTTACTTGTGCTCAGATGTCTTTTTTAATGTACCCAATAGCCTTTTGTTCTTTCGTACATTAGGTCTTCTGGCTGCTTTAAGGTGAACTGGTGGAAAGACATGCATTTGTGTGTCAACCACAAGGTAAAAAGGAACAGTGGTGTAACATTCTTTGAAAGATGTTACAGGGCATCCAAAATGAAAAGAGAAACATAGAAAATCCATCAGTGTGGCATATTCCAGTTGCTGCATTGGAGAACAGAATATTGTGGGTGTAAAAAAAAATTGGGAACAGAAAACCTTGTTTTTGCTGCAAAACAACTGAATGTTTGCTTGGCTAACTTCCCTATTATTCTATAAATAAGCTCCACACACTGGGGACCAATATCGTATTGGATCTATTTGGTGTTTAGTCTCCTTTCTAGCTGACTTCTTTAGCTGACTATTCAGGGGTTTTCAGATATTAATTAGATTTGTGTCACTGATGCTGGAGACATGACATTAAAGCAGTCACCGATGATTTAGATCAACATCTTGTGGTTCTTCTGTGCATATTGTTGCTGGCATCAAATTATTCCAGAAACACTATGTCTCACATTCAACTTTTAAATTTTCCCTTAAAGTTTTGCAAAGTAATTTTTGTATTTCAGCATACTCCAATATCTAGTAAGGAATTCCTCATAAATCTGGGCTGCTGGTCCACATCAGCTCAGCTATGCAACATTTAACTCACCAAACCTTCTGCAAGGAATGAATGATGCTTGTCATGCACTTTTTGCTGACCCAAAGCAGAACACGATACACAGGGGAGCTTTTTCTGTGAGCACATTGTGATGATAGAATTGCTAGGCACTAAACATGTTGCAAAAAATACAGCATAGTCCTTATCTGTTCTATTTAAAATTGAGCACAAAGCATAGAATGCAGAATAAGTAGGAGATGTTAGAAAGGTCAGTGCTTTTCACAATCTAGAGCATCACAGTAGAGGCCTTTGCTAATGCCTCATATATTTTTAGAAATATGCTAATTCTCTGCAGTCATGCAGATTTACACAGAAATAAAGCTGAGAGATCAGATGGGTATTTATTGATATGCTCCATTTTAGGCAAAGAAGATTCACTACACTTAGACTCCAGGCAGCTAGATAGAAATCAGTTTGCAGGTTCCATTAATTTTACATAGAATGCCCAGTCACTGATCAATTTTGCAATGCCAGCTTCATTTCCTTTCTAAGCCTGTGCCTTTCCCTAAAAGAAGATCAGTCAATATTTTGGGTTTACCTACTGTATGAACCCAGGCTTTGTGATTCATAAAGTATGATTAGAAGCTGCATGAAGTCTAAATCCAGCCAGTTTTGCTTATTTAAGAAATGGTGGCTAAATAAAATAATGAAGTGACACAAGGTATGAAAGCCCAGTAAAGACATAGCCTGGCCAAACGCCATTTAACTCCAGTAAAGTTTCCATATTGTCTACTGTCAGTTCATACATTGCTTTCAATTCTAGGGCTGCTTGAAGAATTTAGGATGGCTCAAAAAGATTTGAAAATATTGCCTTGATTGTTTTCTTTTCACTAGTTCAGCTGTCCTTGAATCCATGATAATTCCATGCTACCGTTTACAATAGGAAAGTGCTTCTCAATTTGTGGTCTGCTGACCCTTGGGGTCTGTGAAGACTTGAAGAAATATTATGATTTAACTGTTAAGTCTTGGGGTCCATAGCCATGGTAAATAGCTACACAAAGTACAGTATTTAAAGGGGGCCCATGGTGAAGAAAAGGTAGAGAACCAGTACAATAGGATATTTTATGCAATTTAATCAAGTAAGTTACTCTTCATGATTCTGGATAAATGGTCCATATCAGTTCAATTACACAAACTTTGTCCCATCAGCCTTCCATAAGTAGTGGATGATCTTGTCAATCTTTCCCTTCAGCAAGTTTAAATTTACTGCAATGCTTGTGCATCCATCTCCTAGGAATATTTGTGAACATGATTAAACTTCTGTCTAAATCCTTGAACTAATTTATTGAATTAGTCTTTTAAAAGAAAATATAACTTGAGAAATGGGCTGGGCAGCAAGCTTGGTTTTGATTCAAACTCACCTAGTTGACACCTGACGAGTAAGGAATATTGGGTTAATATATTAAGGCTTAAAATAATTGATTTATAATTAGGTGATTTTGTATAATCAGTTGTATTTAAATGCTTTCTTAGGAGCAAGCCATATCTGCCAATATTTTGTGCAACTGGAGAATAAAAGCAACTTACTCATTATTAAGAGAGGAAATAGATACTAATAATCTAATCCAGCATTTTTTTCTGTTGCCTAGTGTGATAATATTGAAGAGTGTTATGAAAGAGAAACATTTTTCCCATTCTCTATCTCCCCCTCATCCCAAAGGATGGATGTACACAGAAGACCCCTAACCTGTAGGACAGGGGTGTCAAACTCACGTTGCCACTGTGTCATCATGTGATGTATTGTGTCTTTTTCCCCCTTTGCTAAACTGACCATGGGCATGGCCAATGCTTGAGGCATCTGGCCATGGATTGCAAGTTTGACACCCTGCTGTAGGAGAAGGACTGGCAGAAGGAGAAGTGAAAAGAGGAATGAGTTTAGTTATTTTGAGCCTCAAGCAAACTTAGTCCAAGCCCTCAAATATTGTTGACCCTTATCTGGTTCTAACCAAGTGTTTACCATAAATTGAGAAGATTCCTGTGCTTTTTCACACCTGACATAACCACACCTTTCCTACCTGTTGTCTTCCAGATGTGTTGGATTCATGTAATCCTTGGTTGAGATGGGAAGAATCTTCCTACTTGCTAGTTCTGAGCATTCCTAAAGCAAAACTTCTAGTTTTCTAATGCCTTGTGAATTGCATTTTGGTGGCCAATAGCCATGGAGAAGTACAGTTCTGTCATAGCAGTTATACCCACCTATAAATATTGGAAAATTGTCTAAATTTTCTCCTGAGTCAGAAATGGCAGAAGGCATAAGAATTGGCTTTGAAGAAGAGGAGGAAGAACTGCTACCAAAGCAATAGTCAGATAATAGAGATTTGAGAAATTTTTCACTTATTTGAGAAAAAGTCTGAGAGGGGTGCCTCCCTAAATCACATGGAGATAAAATGAGAGGGTGGGAAGCACATTCTAATGTGTTTGCTAGATTCTGTTTCTACACCTATTAATAATTCAAGGTTGGGGGAATGGCATCCAAGAATAATTGATTCCAATGAGACATTGCTCCTACCTCAAGAATACACTGAGCAGATGTCCCAGCATGGCTGCCTGGTTCCCATAACAAAATGAACAGAAGTGATTGGTGGACATAATAGACTGTGAATGACCCATAGGGAAAGAGGGAATTAACTATGCTTGCTTTTGCACAGGAAGCCCAGAGTTGGTTTTGCTTCTTCTATGCCAACGTGTTTTATTCAGTAAAGTTTATATTCTTGGTAAAATAATGTCCCAGGAGTTTCTTTTTCTGGATTCGCCAATTGGACTGTTGACATCTGACCTATATGGCATTGGTTTCTTAGTTAGGTCTGCCTGCCTTGTGGGCTTAATAGGAATAGAATAATTTCTGGATTATTCTCAGGTTTTTTACCCTCATGTTAATATTGAAACTCTTGATATCAGGGAATGAAAGGATGCAGGTGTTTCTAAAGAGGCCAGGGAAAAGGGATCTACTGTCAGATTATTTTAAACAAATTTTCTTATTCATTTTCAGGGAAGTAAGCAGCTTAGAAATTTGTATAATTGGAGGAATATTGCAGCTGCCAAAGCATGAATTCTAGATTTCTCCATTACCTCACAGGCATAGGAGGCTCTACAACAGGGGTGTCAAACTTGTGTTATCACATTGTCATCATGTGATGTATCACAACTTTTTCACCCTTCACTAAATTAGGGTGGGTGTGGCCAGCGCATAACGCATCTGGCCCATGGCCAGGAGTTTGATACCCCTGCTCTTCAAGGTGTAAAAGATGGAGAGCAAAGCATAAACCTATTTCTGACAAATCCTAAGCTCACTCAGAATCAATTGTCATAGAGCTTACTCAAGTGCACAAATTTCTAATCAAAGCATATTCATTGCTGCAGATAATGAAAATGATCATAATTTACTCAACTTGTGCGCTGTCTAATTCACAATGACTCTGGCAAATCAACTATAAAATAAATTACAATAGAACCAATAAAACATAAAAGATGAAAATGAAGTTAAGGTCTTACTCTCTTTACAAAGGCCTGGGTGAAGCAAACACAGTACATAAATTGATAGAGGTGAATATCTGTATTCAGGGTTGAAATGAGGCCTCCTTGGTGTTCAAACTAGATATCATCATCATTGTTAGCAGGGAGTTGGATTTGCTCTCATTTTATATTCAAGTGGCTTGCCCTGTCAGTATTGGTGAATGGTCTTGGTAGCCTTTGGCTGGGCTATTTACTGTTAGCTTGTTTGGCAGTCCCTTGATTAAGATACTGTTTGCTTCTTGATTGTAAATCTAATGTCAATCTTACTATTAATCTCTGCTCATCTGGATGTTGATTGCTGGTAGGGAGGTGTTTTAATTCCTTTTTTGGCTTGTTGATTTCCACTTTTGAATGATATGTAGATGTTGTTTATGTCTATGTGTGCCTGTTAGTGTCTGATTTGTCAGAGTGCCAGGCTTCTAGGAATTCTGTAATTTTTTTGCACTTGGCTTGGTCTAGGATAGTCACAGTTTGACAGTTCATAAATAATCTTCCTTCATTGGTTCTTTTCTTCAGTTGTTGTCTGACTGGTTTACTGATTTACATCTTGTGCTATTTACCTAATTCATGACTAAATCAGGTAATTCATGACTGATTGATTCTTCAGCCTTGATAGACTACTGGGTGATTTCTACTTCCTGTTTGCAATTTCTCCAATCAGTCTCAGATGGGAGGGACATTTTATTTTTTAAGGCTGGAATTCTCTCTTTGATCTCAGAGAAGAAATCATATATACATAATTCCATTAATTCCAGGATACTTCCTGGATGCCATAATATTGCAGTTTATAATGTTGTTTCCTGTATTTTTTACATTTGTGACTGAGTTGCTGTAAATTATAAAAGGAAGAAAAGGAAATATACTGGAAATATAAAGAGAAAGATAATATTTATGCTGTCATAATTTCTAAACTGATAAAATTGAAGGACTCCTCCAGGCAATCATCAGGAGCCAACACTGACTTGAAGGTACAACAATAAATAAACAAAAATAAAAAATAAGGTTTTTTATTATTATTATTTTAAATCAAGCCATGCAGCACTGATAAAAAAAACCCCTAAATTGGTTCCTCTCCACTAGTGAAGACATCATACATGTCAATGCCTTTTCTGGCCTTTAAGGAATGTAAAGAATGTTTGTCCTCTCCTGTTATAGAGGCTTTGCAGTCAAAAAACATGTCAAATTCTCTTTTCATTAATTTAATCATGGCTGATTGATTGCAAGCAGTCTTTGAATATATCTGCCTATTGTCTATTGTTATAGACCCCTATTTGGATGATCAGCTGTTGTAAAGTGTAACTGTCTTTTGTGATGGTGCAAAAGCCAGACTATAGGATAAGTTTAAAATTAAATTAACAATATTCATCTGGTACAGCTGTGTGAAAAAGTTCTGCACACTTTATGGTTAACAGTCTATGCTTTATGACATTTTTTGGATAAGCCATTGATTTTATGATATTTTATGCTAACTGCAATGCAAATATTGTTATATTCAAATAAATACTGGTGGTTTTTAAGTGAAAAGCATAAGCCTTTTGCAATTTGGTGCTCTTTGGATGGGGATTGTGATTTTTTTTGTATGTTTGCAATGCATGTTACAATGACTATGAAAACAGATTAACTGATATATACCCAGTGGCATATATGTTGCAATTACTAAGGCTGCAGCTAATGTTTTGTTAACATTTTATTGTTTGTGGCCCTGAAAAGGACCGTTTAGGTAACCAAACATGGTCACTAATATGAAATTGGCCATTCCTCATTGCTTATCATCTGGCAGCATCACTTCGGCACAGACTGTATAAGCCTTTGCACTTGCTCTTTGGTGTCAATGTGGTGCCAGGCTGCAATAATGGATTCAATCAGCTCCTTCTTGGTCTTCGGATGCTTCTTGCTTATTCATAACCAATCTTGGTCCACAAGTTCTCAATTGGGTTCAAATCCGGGCTCTGAGCTGGCCAATCCAGGAGTCGAACACCATGCTTCTTCATCCACTGCTGGATGGACTTGGCTCGATGACAAGGAGCATTGTCATCCTTGAAGTAAAAGTCCTTCCCTACAAGTTGCTGAGCTGAAGGAAGCATGGTCTTTTCCAGGACTTCAACATACTGCTTGGAATTTATGATTCCCTGCATGATTTGTATCCAACCAATACCAGAAGCAGCGATACAGCCCCAGATCATCACTTGCAATGGATGCTTCACAGATAGATTCAGGCAGTATGGCCTAAATTCTTCAGCTGGAAATCTTCTGACATACTTACTGCACTGATTCCCAGTTAAGTAGAAATTGCTCTCATCACTGAAGATGACCTTTGCCCAGTGTTCATTGGTCCACTTGGTTTAGTTCTTGGCCCACGCACGTCAATGAGAGCAGTGAGCGTCTATGAGCAAAGGTTTACTTTGAGCCCTGCAGCCTTTGAGCCCTCTGGCAAGCAGTCTGTGACACACTGTGCTTGTGCACACTATTACATCACATGTTTCACTCCAAATTCTTGTAATCTGAGGTGAGGTGAGCTTCCTGTCAGCCATCAAAATACATTGTAGAGCCCGCTCTTGCTGTTTTGTTGACTTCCTTGGTCTTCCAGAGCGGAGCTTGTCATCAACTGAACCAGTTATTTGGTATTTTTCAACCACTCTACTCACTGTGGTTCAATGGCATTTCACTCTCTTGGTTATTTCTGTACAAGAGTAACCCCTCTTTATGAAGCACAATGATGCAATGCCGCTGCACAGTACTGGTAAAAGCAAAGGCCTTCATCCTTGCCCGCAGCCAGAGCTAAATTAAATTTTTCGATGCTTTTCATGCTTATTTACAGTCAGAGAGTATGACAACATTGATTGGCTCATAGATTTAGCCTCTGTGCATTTTGATTGGTCAACCAAAGCTCACTGCTGATTGGCTACTTTTGATCCTAACATTCTCAAAAATGCAAGTTGTGTTTGTTTTAGCACGTAAACTTACTTAAAACCTTAAAAAGACTTTGGTTATATTAATAAAAATTACGCAACTCAATCCAACTACAGAAATACAGAGTACTAATTTTGCATGGTTTCTATGAGAGAAAAGTTCATTAAACATGTAAATGCACTTTAAAATTGAAAGCGTGCAGAACTTTTCACACAGCTATATGTTACCAGTGAATAAGAGACACATAGTCCTCAACATATGACACAACTGGATTAATATTTCTGCTGTTAAGCAAGGTGGTTGTTAAGTGATTGGCACCCAATTTTATGCTCTTTTTTTGGCAGGGTTAAGTGCATCACATGGTGGTTAAGTGAATCTGGCTTCTCTCATTGACTTTGCTTGTTGGAAGCTAGCTTGCAAATGACAATCACATGATACCTGGATACTAAAAATGTAATAAATACATGCTACTTGTCAAGTGCCTGAATTTTAATCATGTGATCATATGGCTGCTGTGATGGTCATAAATGCGAGGACTGGTTGCAAGTCACTTTTTCAGTGCTGTTGTAACTTCATTAAACTAATGGTTGAAAGTCAACTACCTACATTTAAGAATGGTCAGCCTTTCAGCAAGGACACTTTTTGCTAATCCATTTCTTCAAGGGCAAAAGCATGCAGAACCTACTTCCAAATAGCCAAGCCAACCATAGACACTCATCACATAAGCAGTTTGTTGACAATACTGCTACCCTTCAAAAATACCTTGACTATATCAGAATGATCAAACAAATGGCAACTTCAAATCTCAACAAATAAATGCTCTGTCTTACATATTGGAAAAAAAAAAATCAGAATATAAAATGCAGGTTGAGTCGTCAAGACCTTGTTGATGATCCAAACTCTGTAAAGGATCTCGGAGCATCATCATTTCTAATGATCTAAGTGCTAGAGCCCACTGTAACTACATAGCCAAAAAGGCGTTCAGAGTTGTTAACTTAATCTTACGTAGCTTTTTGTCTGGTAATATTACACTACTAACGAGAGCATACAAAACATTTGCTAGACCAATACTCAAATATAGCTCATCAGTCTGGAACCCACATTACGTATCTGATATTAACACAGTCTGAGAAAGTCAGAATATTTCACAAAGAAAAGTTCTCCACTCCTCTACTCCATTGCAGAATACCTTATGCCAACCAGAACTTGGAAATTCGTAACCTAGAAAATCTAGAAAAAGCGCCTTTGGTCGAATCTAAATATAGCATTATAAAATCATACATTGCATGTCCTATCCTGTCATAAATACTTTCAGCTTCAACGCCTAAACGAATACAAGAGTAAACAATACATACAACTCAAGGTAAATTGGACACCAAACTTGATCGCAGGAAGTATGGGATTCAGCAACAGATGGTCAATGTCTGGAATACTCTACCTGAGCTCTGTGGTTTTTTCCAGTGGGGATTCAATTTGTCTTTACTAGGTTCTGTGGGCCATGCCTGGATGGGCTTATGGCTAGGGAAGAATAATGGTAAAATCTCAGTCAGGAGGTGGTATTGTGCTGTTGTTCTCCGACGAACTACTCAAAAAATTTCCGCTACTGCGTTCTCCAGAACTGGGTCAGAAACCTGCCTGAAATATCACCTCTGGTTACTTCCCCAACCCAAAAATTTTAACCTTAGATTGTGTACTAATTGACCTACACCCCTTTCCTAAAGGAGGTCTGTAGGAGGTGTGCCATAAGTGCGCCACATGTGCCTACTGTCCTGTCCTAGTTTCTTTTATTTTTTTTATTTTTACTTACTATATATTCCATGTAGTTCATAACTATGTTCTTATACCTATTATCTTAACTGGAGCAATTGAGCAAATCCAAAATAAAATAACTTAAAATAAATATTTGAAGGTTGCCATTTGTGTTTGACCCATTCTGAAAACACAGTTGAGTCCTTTTTGAAGGTAAGCAGTATTTGCCTGTTGGTGTTGAATATCTTTTACATCAGTCAGCGAAAAGAAACACAGTTTGCTCCTTAATATGATCAACATGCATGGAGAGTGTTTATGTAGGAGTATGAAGAGATGTTGGTCCTAGAAACGTATTGCCTTAAGAAGACACCTACTGTTGACAGTACTAGGATTTGGACTAGGAACACTCCCAATTCTGACCAAATTTTTTGAACTGTTTGAGAGGATGCTTCTATCCAGTTATGCAGGTGTCCAGAGATACCCATAAGATTTTAGTTTTTAGGAGGTAGTCTTTGGTCGTGTACCACTGAGTCAAAGGCTTTACAGAAGTCTAGTGTAGATTGTGTCTAATTGCTTTGCGCCTGATCGAGTTTGTAATCTCAAATATGTATTTTGCTGTTGTAAAGAGTTGTAGATTACCATGATACTTTTTTCCTGAAACCAAAATTATTTATTAGAGAGTAGGTTGTTTGTCTCTAAGTGGAGGGATAATGATTGGTTAGTATAATTGATTCCATGACTTTACAGGTGACGCAGCAATAAAAGAGACTGGAGTCTGTAAATTTCAAAGCTAGGCTGGACGTCTACCCTTTTTGAAGATAGGGATGACCGTGGCTTGTGACCATAGTTTTGGCAAGGAGCTGGTCCTGAAACATTTTTCAAAAATTATGCTTAAAGGTTCAGCTTTGACAGTGGATAGCTTTCTAAAGAAGTAGGCACATATTCCATCCAGTCCAATAGACAAAGATTTTAGATTTTAAATTGTGCAGTGCTTTTTCAACATTGTCTTCTATAAAATCGATATGTATTGGATCATTGTAGTTGTCTGTGGTTCGGCTAGGAAATACTGTTCTAGTCAACCAAATTGACTAAATTTATGGGCATGTTTTCGCTACCCAGTCCATGTTTATGAAACAATTAGTCATTTAGGACTAAAAGAAATTTTAGCAACAAAGCACAACCATGGCTGAATAAACTCTGTTACAATATTAGTCCTCGGAGATTGCCAAGATTCTGTTTGCATATTTTGAGAAATTAAGCTTATCATTTAAGCTTGATTAAAAAAAGAAGTTTAACCTTAATCCGTGGAAACCCTTTCTGGCTTTTTACTGAAAAAAGAGAAAGATGAACTTGTATTTATGGGTTTGAAGATTAGAAACAGTAGTTTATGGAAAGAAGGAAATTATGAACAAAACTTAGAGAAGGGATAAAATACAAATGCCTTTATAAGCTCCGTTAAAAAGATTGGACATCTCTTTTTCTTGATTTTTTTCTTTTCTTTTCTGTTTCTGTTTCTATTTCTTTTTCTATTTTCTTTTATATATATTCACTATACTTTGTTAAATTCTGCATTTCTTTTCTAATATTTCCATTCTTTTTATCCTGTTAAAAATTTATACACAAATTTATACTAGAAAAATAGAAAATGTTAATATAACATGGTTCAACTGTAATTGATGGTGCTGTAATTTAAAAGATATTACTCCCATTTTTGAGAGTAATATATTTTAAAATATATAATTGCTCCCATTTTAAAAATGATTGGTGATACACCAGAACTTCATTTTTCAAGTTATAGTTTTTACACTCTACATACTTATAGCAAACTCTTTTTTTCTTCAGCAACCCACTTAACAAAAAATAAGATGGTTTACAAAGATTTAAGAAATTGTTTTTCAGTAGCACTAAAGGGTGTTGTTGTTTTTTGCATTTTTACAGCTGGAAAAGTAAGATAGAGTAAGTAAACTGTATTGTTTTGCTTCCATCAGTACATTCCAACAACTTTTTACAATTTAAAAATACAGATGACAGAATTTTCCCAACAGCAAAGACCAAAAAGTAGTTGTTTATAGCTTTCAGAGCAACAATGTTACATTAAAAATGGTTGGAAGCATTAATGTTATAAATGGATTTTCAGAAAAAGCATTCATTGGACCAAGTGAGAGATGTACAGTGTGGAAATATATATATATAAATCTTACAAGGTCTTGGCTTATATAAAATTTCAGAAGAATATTTGAAAAAACATTTCCTTTTGTTTATGTTTTAGAAAAACAAAGTATGAGAAACAAAAACAATAACTGTGATTCATATAATGTTCCATTATATTATAGAATAAATTGTACATCTGTGTTTTCAAATTCTTAAAGCAACTGTAACCTTGAACCTTCCAGAGATTATTAATAGATATTATTAATAGACATGCAAACCCAAATAACTTTTGCTTGTTATCACAACATTTCAGTATGGTGACTTCTATGGATACCCATAATTTCCAGTATATCTTATTTTATGAGAACCCAACAATCAACTTGTTGGTGCATGATTAGTGCAGAACAAATGTACGAGAATGTTTTTATTTATAAGAAAACATTTTTCTAAGTCTAACATTGATTCCATACACATTGTCACAAGATAAAGTAGCAGCTCTTTTCTGCTGTAGACAAAATTATTCGAGATGGTATGCAGGGTCATTGTTGGAATCATATTTACATAAGAGGCAGAATTCTGAGTTGTTGGTACCCTGAAAAGGGAAGACAGATTGGAAAATTTACATCAATAATATTTTTAAGCTTCCAGATAGTGAAAATAAATATACCTTTCTTGAGTAGCTGGGGAAAAATCAAATGTAAAGTGAAATAACTGCTTCCTTGATTACTTTGATCAGGAATTGAGAAAAAATATTTTAATATATGGGCAGATGCTTCTTGTAAAAAAAAAGATTTGTAGGAAAAGCAGTTATTATTACGGGAGGGAGTGAAAATGAAAAACGGAGATAATATTGCTTGCCAGTTCTAACATAAATCCTTAAATTAATGTATTTGTTTAATCTAATATTAAATCAATTTGTCTACTGACATACGAACTACATATACTGCTTTGGAGAGATCATTAGTCTGACAATTAACAATTACTTTTTTTTAAAGGTATCATTATAGTTTGCCCAAATTCTTCAGTGCAAGATCAGAAGGTAATAGTTTTACAGAAAGAACACCACTGTTGAAAGTTTCCACTAAAAGCAATGGGTAAGAGTTTTTTTTTTTAAAGGTGTATTTTACTTGATATTGAGCCCCAGAATATATTATTAATGGCTGAAGTCCTAACTATTTTGAAGGGGGCTCATCCCTATGCTTCTATATCATAAATAACCTAGACATTGGAGAAATAAATGTGAAGTATACTACTTTAAGTTTGTAAAGAAAAAAGAGTTATAAATTAAATACATAAATAACTATCAACAAAACAATGCTGATACTCTCTTCTATAATAAGACAACTATAGTAGAACCCTACATCTTATAAAATAATGGGGAACTATGTTCTGGTCATGGATCTACAAAGACATTGATCAACTGTAAAAGTATATAGTCATTTTTGGAAATATATTTGTACTCTTCCTTTTATCTAGCTAGGATATATCAGTTTCCTTGGAGTTATCCTTGGAAAGCAACTCTTCTTCCTCCTAAAATCTAGGATATCCTGAGATTACTTCAGAGGATTCCTGACCTAGAAATACTTTATTTAGCCATTTCCCCAAGAATGACATGGATGATTTCATGGGTTAGACTCCTGGTTGACTAATAACAATCAATAGGCTCCAAATGGAGCTTCCTGTTGACCAGATGTTTGAGTGAACCCAACTTAACTCTTAAATCTAGGAAATATTGTAGCATATTGATTTTCAGTTTATTTTGCTATTTTGATATGTATCATTTTCTTTTTTTGATGGCGTTTAATATGTCTGTACACCACTCAGAATCACTGGAAATTGGATGGCTATCCAAGGTGAATAAATAAAATAACTGATTACTCAAGTTTAGTAATGAGGTAGTTCAAGAACATCTCTCTGAAACCCCAGAAGTGTAGAATATTTTGATTGAAAATGCTCTAATGCTGAGGTTTGGAATGGAAAAATCAGCATTGCTATTTATTGCAAAGGTATAAATAGCACATTAAGTTGTATTCCTCACAGGTTTAAGGACATATCATGTTCACATTAGCACCCTTGATTTCTGATGCTCTTCAGTAGACTTAGCTCCCAATGGGATAAATTTGAGAAGATCAGACAATAATTTATTCTGATAGCTGTCTCCATGATATTTTATAGGTTAAGATGCACAGATGTTCATAATACAGATTTCATCACAGATGATGACTCTTGGGAAAATAGTTCTGCCGAATTTGAGCAAAGATCTCATCCAGGAAGTGAAATGACCAGCTTGTCCAGATCTGCTTCCTGCTCAGAAAAATATGAAATATTGGACAATTTTCACATCAAATTCAATTTATCCAAGATGAGGTACTGTTCTGAGCTTTTTTTTCCTTTTCAGCAAACAAGTAAAGTAACACCCTTGTGCTAGAACTTGCTATTGATTCAAGCAGGCCATTCCAATGAGATAGATAATAACATCTAGTCAGATTTATAGCAGTAATACTACAAACTGGTATATAACCTCCTTTATCTCCCTACAAAGTACTTTATGTGAAGGGATGCCCTTTTAATTTTAACAGTGTTGTTAAAAGTAGTCTTTGGTTGCTGGAAGATTATTGTTTTTATTTCTGTTAAAGTGTTTTTAATTATGCTTTGACTTGTATTCTGTTACATTAGTTTTATAGAGAAAGATGTGTGATAAAATAAAGAAAGAATCTAATTATATATTTAGAAATAAGCTGTTTTTTTCTCTCTCAACTCTGCTTAGGCCCTTATCTACTTTTGAAAGTATGATTTGATTTAAAGAACCTTTTTAATCTATAGGACCAGTAAAATAAAAACTTGTAATTTTGCATACCATGCAACTGGTTACTACTGGGAAAAAAGATAGATCTAGGGATTTCTGCAATACATGACATCAACTACAATACATGAAATACATCAACTACAAATTCATGCTGTGCCAACTATAACATGTAGAAGTTTTAGTCATGTAGATATGAATGTATTCCCTCTAAGCTGCTATCTTGCTAAGAGGTACCCACAAAAACATATTTCCTGTTACATTGGAAACAACTCAAAGATATTTCTTACTGATTTTTTTTTAACTTGGAACAGAAAGATGTATCCTAATTAATAAGATGAAAGGAAAAGAAATAGATATATATTTTATTTCCAACTAGGTCTCAAACTCACAACCTGCGGGCTGGATGTGTCACACGCAGGCCATGCCCACCCCCATTTTAGCGAAGGAGAAAAAAGTCACGATATGTCACGTGACAATGTGACACTGTGAGTTTGACGTCCCTGATTTAGTGGATGTAGGATTCAAACTGATGTGGTTTTATTCTATGGTTTGTTACATATATCCACATGAGAAAGAATGTTTTATCATCAGTCAGTTTTTGCTCCTATTTAGCAGTCTACTTCTTAGGGCTTTTTTTTTAGAAGAATTCCCCAATTCATAAAACCAGACATATAATTTTATTTCCCACAGATATTTTGGACCAGGTCTGCACTACCTTTCTTTATGCACCAGTCCATAAAAAAGGTATTGGTGCCACTGACTACATGCTCCCCTCCTCCCCAGATGTCTAGGTCCAGATTCACAGGTCTATCTCGTCACCTGTGTTCACAGGAGGAGGAGGTACCTCATTTAGTCTCTTCATGGCAGGTTTTGCTAAAGCCTGTCAGGTGTGTATGTGTGAGATCTATGTAAGATTTCTGGTGAAAGAAATCCTAGCGTTTGGCAAGCCTTGCTGCTCCACTGGTTTGCCACTCTTGCTGTTGGAAATCTGATCCTAATGTTCATCTGAAGCTGGTTCCCTACAGGTTCACTCCATCGGTGCTGGGTCAGGTTGAAGTATCTTTAATTTCTTCTCTATGTTTGATAACATTGGATTGAAAAAAAGAAAAGAAGGACTAGGGGAACATTGAGAGCAGTCTTCCACTATTTGAGAGGCTGCCACAAAGAAGAGTCAGGGGTGGGATTCAATTTTTTTAACAACTGGTTCTATGGGCGTGGCTTAGTTGGTGGGTGTGGCTTGATGGTCATGTGACTGGCTGGGTGTGGCCAATTCAACATCACTCACATTGAGGCATGCATCTCCTCGCCTGTCCTCTCATGATTGTTGGGATGCTGCTGCAACAATCATAAGTGTGAAAAAGGGTCATAAATCACTGTTTTCAGTGCCATTGTAACTTTGAATGGTCACTCCACACAAGCAAAGTACCAGCAAAAAAGGGAAAGAAAAAACCCAGAGAAGTTCCAGAGACAGGAAGTCTAGTCCTGCCAAGACTGTAATAAGAGTTAATTGAGAGACAGTTTTTGTAAGCAACACCAGAATGTTTCCTTCCTGCCTTTCTTACAGGATAAGGCCAGTAATTTCTTCTAACAACCGGTTCTCCGAACTGCTTAGAATGTTAACAACTGGTTCTAGTGAATAGGTGCGAACCTGTAGAATCCCACCCCTGAGAAGAGGGGATTAACTTATTTTCCAAAGTACCAGAAGGCAAGAAAAGAAACAATGGATGGAAATTCATCAAGGGGAGAAGCAACCTGAAATTAAGGAGCAACTTCCATGCAATGAGAACAATTAACCAGTGGAATGGCTTGCCTTCAGATGTTGTGGGTGCTTCATCACTGGAGGTTTTTAAGAAGAGACTGGACAATTACTTGTCTGAAATGGCATAGGATCTCCTGCTTGAACAGGGTGTTGGAGTAGAAGACCTCCAAGGGCTCTTCCAACTCTGTTATTTCCTATTATGTTTTAATAATTCAATTAATCAATGATCATTCTATTTAAAATCAATTACCCACTTAGCACCCCACTCCCACCCATAGATGCCCACATATGCATATACCATTTACCTACCCAAAATATTACAGACATAACAAAATATCATAGCATTTAATAAAATATTTTATTTCAGCAAAAATACAGCAAATGGCAATATATATTTCTTGCAGATCATTAGTTATTTTGGTTCATTGCCTAGTGCAGCCATGCATCTAGGTTAGGGATGTGGAAATCATTAAATATCCTGTGAGCTTTGCTGTCATCCTAACTCATAATATATTAAAAGTGTTTGTAGGCAGAAGGGCACAACTACAGTTGTATAAACTTGGAACAGTTTTTTGAAAAAGTCTTAGTGAGGTGTGGCAATCTGTTCAGAAATGCACATTTCACATAGTAGACTCTTTGAAGCAACCCATCCATATTTATACTCTGAGATAATAAAGGAATAAAAGAAGAATGTATTATTGTTGGTACTGATGTACTGACTAGTTGGAGCCAGAAAACACAGCAGCAAATATTCTCTGTTCTTAATTACTGCCACATACAACAGCTCAGCTGGCAGCAAGAAGATAGATATAAATTCTAGAAATCATGCCTATTATTTTTCTTCTGCACTCTTCCTTCCTTCCTGACCTTCCCTGTTCTATTTTAATTATGAATATAGGAATACATTAAAAGCTGCTCAGCTTTTCTTTGTTTTGTATCATTGCTGTGTAAGCACTGCCCAATATAATTGCCCTGGTTATGCAGAACAGTTGGTAGCCAGTCCTTCATTGTATCCCTGGTGCTGTAGCAGACACACAGTCTTGATAAATTGTTCCCCGAAATACTTTCATGCAGCCCTGTTGAATAAACATGCTGGAGTTTCCAGACGCTGAGGTGGCCTAAATCTGCATAGTTACAGTGAAATAGCTGTGCTATGTGTGATGCAGATCTGAAAAGAAAAAAAAACAACACCTCATTTTTCTGGGCAGTCATCAACACGATAAGCAAAAAATAACTCCAAACAAAGGAAGTGGCAAAGGTAAAATTTTAATACAATGAATTCTAGAATAGCTGTTTGGATGGCAATTGTTTATAAGACCAACCTTTATTATGGCTAATTCAACTCATCAGAGCAGTTATCTAATATGTTAAAGGTTGCTTGTCAGTGAGAAGAATACTCTTTTAAGTGTTATAACTGATTAACAAGTTCCTATTTTCTGATTACTTAGTTGAGTTTATTATTTTAAGGGTGTGCTTTTCTGGACATCTAAATAATTAGTTTAATGTTTCTAATGCTTGTTATGGCTATTATGGACAGTCTGTTTCTAGACATCATATTTTAAATTTAAATTTTAGTTCAAAAGGTTAAAGCTTGTCTTTGGTCTATGACTTAATTGGTTGATGCCTTAAATGTGTAAATTATAATGAAAGTCCTTTTTTATATAAATACTATGCAAGGGGTTTCCTATTACCTTCTTCCAGGATGTTTTTTGACTTCTCCCATCTAGTTCATAGCCCTATATTCCCTGATAATCTTTCATCCAACTATTAACATTTTGTTTCCGAGCAAGACAAAATTGTGCAGAGGCATTGTCAACTGCAAAAACAAAACATGTCAGATATAATATATGTATTACTTGTAGAATAGCCAAATTTCATTTTGTTTCAATCTTTCTCATCAACAGTTAAAAGACAAAATGTAGACAGCATTGTATAGTCTACTGCTGTTTACCCTTCCATGATATGGGCAGAAAAAATATGAGTTATTTAGCTAATTAGCAGTTAAATCAAGTGTCTCAACGTGGCATGCTTGTAGTTTTAAGGGGTCTCTGCCCTAATGAGATGGACAGAGCTTACCCATTTGCAAATACTTATTACTGCATGTTTTGACCAATCATGCAACAGAAAATAGTGATGTCCTAACAGTCAATGACTACTTCAGCTTCAACTGCAACAATACAAGAGCACACAACAGATACAAAATTAATGTTAACAGCTCCAAACTTGATTGCAGAAAGTACGACTTCAGCAACAGAGTGGTCAGTGCCTGGAATGCACTATCTGTCTCTATGGTTACATCCTCTAACCCCCACTCCTTTAACCTCAAACTATCCACTATTGACCTCACCCCATTCCTAAGAGATCTGTAAGGGGAGCGCATAAGTGCACCATCATGCCTCCCGTCCCTGTCTTATTGTTCCCATCTAATCATACCTATTTTCTGTATTCCTACTCATGTTTATACTTATATCTATTATCTTGTAAGAGATTAACAAATCAAATAAATAAAGAAAATAGTGATGCTGAAAGAAAAGTAAATTGTGCGGAAAATTAATCCTATGCTAGAAGTGGAGTCAAGTTAAAAGAACACAAAGACACTTTTAGAATTAACAGTTTAGAGCCCCCAATGTCTGTGTCACAGAAGGAAAACCGATAATGCAGAGCCCAATAACTTTGCCTGAAATATTGTCAAGATAAATTAAATGTGTTCTGAGCTTCCAATGATGAATGACTTGTTTGGCACTATAAAAGCAAAACAAAGCATTTGTTTCTCACAAAACTGATATTCAGACAAATCCACCCACAAAAGCAAAGCACTCATTCACATCATCCATCCATCTCTCTCTTCTCCGCCAGAAACTCGAACAAAACTCACATCACATATAAATCCAGGCAAAATGTATATTGCATCAGACAGCTCTCCTAATATTAGGGAAAATATAGCAAAAAGGCAGACAAACTCAGAATCATGCCAACTCCAAGAAAACTAATGCACCCATAAAATCCATGCAAAACACCCAATATTTACAACCATATATTCAGAAAAGAGAACTGCATGTAATCTCCCCACTTTCTGTTGGCAAAATAAAAAAAAAGCAACAAAACATCTCTTTAAAGCAACAAAATTATCACAGAAAAATCATAGCCAAATACCACTTTTGCTTTATGGTCCACTGATTTTTCTAGTACTGAGGTTATTTTTTCCTTCTGATAATTTAATTACATTTTTTCTTCCTAAAAATACAGTACCTGCTTCCCTCCATACCTCCTAATTACCAAGTATTGATGCATTGATTTCAACATAAATTAGCCCACTGGCTTGTCATTCAAGCCTGATTTTATGGGCTGAGAGAAAGTGACTGGTCCAAAGTCACCCAGCTGGCATTCATGCCTAAAGTAGGATTGGAACTCACAGTCACCTGGTCTCTGGCCTGGTGCCCTAACCGCTGGACCACCTGTCATTTTTATGTTGTAATCTTTAATGAATTTGTTTTTTTGGGAAAGGGAAACAATTTTGAGGTATCACAGTGATCAGAGAAATGCCTGACTTGAGCAGCATGTTCATTGGTATGTATCTCCTTGAGAACTCCATGCAAGATATTGCAGAATGAAAACAAGAAGTATTTTTATTGACACCCATTTGCCTTGCATGGTAACTTAATTTTATCTCCAGGAAGTTAGAAATGTGCAAGGATTATTTTTGAAAGTTTGAAGAGTTGCAACGAATTATGTTAAGCCCATGTCACACTGCCCAACGGATGCAAAAAGGACACAGCGGACGAGCAAAATGTTCCATCCGTTGTT
>BHFT01033245.1:0-68195 GCA_004320025.1 Laticauda laticaudata
GCAACTTCTGTTCCATGGGTTGATTGTTCTCACTGACAGAAAGTTTCTCCTTATTTCCAGGTTGAATCTCTCCTTGCTGGATTATTACAGTATCCCTGCCTTCTCTCACAACACAGAAGATGTAAGAGGGATTACAGATTCGATCACCCTAGGCGAAGGAGAGGCCAGGAGAGGTCTTTTGAGTTGGGACAGTCTAGTTGACCTTCCAAACTCTCTTGGATCTCTTTCCAAGGTCGTTTCGTGCAACCTTTTGCCATTGCTGGTGCTTTTTCTCATTTTTGAGACTTGGATTGCAGCCCAGGAAACTTTTCAGGATTTAAAAAACTCCAGCCCGATCCAGGTGTGTTTGCAGCTGGAGGGCAGTCACCTGTTCAGAGCAACTGTAACCCCTGTTGGCTTCCTTTTATCTGAAACGGGTTTTTTTTTAAAAAAAAAGTTTGCATCAAACAAGAAGAAAAAAGAACTGAAGAAAAAAGGAGAGTGGGGGGAAGAGAGAGATCAGGGTTGGATACGCTAGAGGCTTCCCTGCGGTGAGTTGGCCACTCTGAAAGAAAAGCTCTGCACGAACTCAGAAGTAATCTTCTCTTTTCTCCCTTCATTGAAAACCCTACGTAACACGGGAGTGGAAGCCATCAATGTGGAATTTAGATTCTCTGGTTTTTGTTTTTTTTTTTCCCCTGAATGGAGTTGAGGAATTCAACCGGATCAAATTGGACATTCCGTGTGGATCGGGCTAATTGGGAGTCATTGGCAAGGGTTCAAATCCCCTTTTCTTCCCTGTTGAATTGGGGCAACGGAGTGGAATTGCCTCTCCGGTGTGTTTTGATGAGTTGAAGTGGATTAGAGCAGATTGGCCCAGATCTATTAAGCCATGCTGTTCTCTCTCTCTCTCTCTCTCTCTCTCACACACACACACACACACACACACACACACACACACACGCACACACACACACACACACACTGTTTGTGTGTGTGTGCTGTGGGATTTGTTGAAAATGTTGTGGAGCTCACTGTACTGGCAAAATTAGTGGGAGCAGTGGTAACTGCTGACATTTTTTTTTAACTTTCTGGGCCTTAAAAAAAAAAAATCGGCAGGGATTCATGTCCTTCTAGTTCTAAGAANCTGCTGACATTTTTTTTTAACTTTCTGGGCCTTAAAAAAAAAAAATCGGCAGGGATTCATGTCCTTCTAGTTCTAAGAAAGTCAGGTCCAAGAAGGGCATTATTCACAAGCAGGGTTTGTTCTTGAGGGCTCCTGCTTTGATCACCTGGGTTGGATGCAGCATGATGTGTGCCCTTCAATTCGTGCACAACTAGGAGTCACCTTGTATTTTGACACTTCCTTTCGTACAGGGAAGCACAGGGGTGGATGTCTCAGAGCCTACATTATTGCCAATCATTGTTGTTGTTTTCCTTTCACTCAAAACCCAACTTGGCCTCCTATGAGAAACCCAGGTCTCATAGAATAGGGACTCCTCACTTCCTTCTCCCAGGTGATCCTGCTTGCTTCCCCTTTTTGTTTTTAGAAATCAATCCTTCAGACATAACAATGCAGCAGTGTCCGAGGTCCCTTCGTGTTCGTTCATTAGCGGGCGATAGTTTGGGTTCCAACATGTGGCCTGAATTTGAGAAGGTGGGTCTGGAAAGGGCTGACCTGATGGAGCTTCCTCAAGGAACACAATGCTGCACTCCAGGGCAGACTTGATCTCAATAGGGCAACTTCAAATAATTTTAGATCAATAAACAGGGCCAGGCTGGTTGATCTAGTTTCCCAGAAAACACCTTGGTGGTCTTATGGCGAAGGGAAAACGGCTTGGGATTTGTTTTCATTTGGGCAAACACCTCATCAGTTTTTGATGGAAAGGCTGGTTGCCTTTGACCGCCCCCCATCCTGCCCTGCCCCAACAAAGCGGCAACAGTGCAAGAGGCCTTCTTAAAAGGACAAAAATGAGGCCACAGAAAGCGGGGGCGGGGGGGAGGAATCTTTGAACCAAGTGGGTCCTTTTAGAGTGTGTGCTTTTGATAAGCGTGATATAAAGGCCGCCTATTAATTCTAACACAACTTGTCTGCTGGGCAGCTGCAAGCCAAATACGTTGTGAGTCTTGTTCTCCATGGAGGACAGCTGGACAAATCGGATTTCATTCGGTTTTCCCACTGGAATGGATGGTTTGGGTCCATTCCTACCTCCACGGTGGTTTGTTCTGAACCCTAGGCAACAAGTCCTTATTTCTGTTCATTGTCCATTTCCTTGGAATGTTCCCTCACCCTTCTCTAATATTTGTATTTCTTCACTTTGCAAGCCATTTCCCACTCGTTAACCTCGTAGGTCTATGAAATGTGTGTTTCACTCTCCTTCGCTTTTCACCTAATGCAGCTACCTGGCAACATCCGGACAAGAGAAGCTGCCAGCTTCGAAGTAGGCTCAACTTATATAGTCAGGAAGACAAGGGGTACCTTTGCACTTGTACAGCTTATTCATCGGACACAAACTCCTTGTGTGTCCAATCACACTTGGCTAATAAACTTGTTCTGTTCTGTTCCGTCCTGTTCTCTGTTCTATCCTGTTTTGTTCTGCCCCACGACATTCTGTTCATTCTATTCTGTTATATTCTGTGTTCTACTCTACTCGACTCATTTTCCATCACTCCTCAGAGGCTGATGCCAGGCTGGGCATCAGCACTAAATAGCCCTGGACAGCTCCAGAGCATCCATCCCAACACTGGACAAATTCAGCATCTCCTGCACTTGCCAGTCCTGCCTAAGGAAGCCCATTCACCCAGTCGCTGTTCTTCCTTATATTCAACCTAACAGCTCAGTGCAATTTTCGTGCCCTCCATTTCACACCACTCCGAGTAGGAATAGTTGCAAGATAGATTGAGAGAGACTGGTGAGTTCTAGTCCCGCCTTAGATATGAAAGCTAGCTGGGTGACTTTGGGCCATGTGCACCTCTTAGCTGCCATCGAGTCCAAGTCCATGTTGCTCCCCCCCCCCAAAAAAAAAACCCTTCNCCCCCCAAAAAAAAAAACCCTTCAAATTTTCTTCCCTAGCAGAGTATCTCAAAAGCAACTCCATTTATTATCTGAATTTTTTTTTTAAAGATAGAGTAATGCTTTGCGGGCCACTCGAAGTTCCTTCTCAGACCTACTTAGCTAGGCTTAACTCATAACATGACAGCTGTTCCTTGAAATGGATCCCGGAAAGTTTCCCACCTCTGACACCCAGCAGTGACGATGTAACATTGCTTGCTTGCGGCTCTCAGGTTTCCCTTGCTTAGGCTGATTCCAACCCCAGGCTCTCTTGACTCTTGCTGTATAATTTGAAAACAAAAACTGCATGGCATATCAGCAGGAGTCTGGACGAGGTAGAACAGCCATGTTGACCTTCAGATCAAAGGAGAATGTCTCAGCCTTGGCTGAGCACGAAGAGAGCTTGTTTGAACTTAACTATGTCAAAATATAAGTCAACGGAAGAAACCCGAAGAAAGCTCTCCCACAGCTTGTGGGCACTGCAGGGGGATAACCCTTCCCCTCCCTGTCCATCCTTGGTGTTTCAAACTGCAGACAGAATGATTTGAGAGACAGTGTTAAGTGAGAGAGGCCAAAAGAAATCCAGAAATTGAAGCAAAAAGGGATCTGTGTTGAGCGAAGAAACAAGCCAGACACAAACGCAAAGCTGTGTTTATAACAAAATGGTGTCCATAACTTTTGCTTCAACCTACAGAGATTTTGCTTCAAATTATGGAAGAAAAATTATGGAAGAAAAATATTATCCATCAGGTCCAGTGGTGGGATTCAAACTTTTTTACTACCAGTTCTATGAGTGTGTGTGCTTTGTTTTCTCAAAATACACCAATTTTAACCTCTACAGCTTACCTTCTAGGGCAGCCTCAGTAAGTAAAACAGCTGAGGTGTGGGAATCCACTATGCCACGCAAATCAGCTGAGCTGAAAACGCAGAAATATAGGACAGGATAGGGTGGGGCCAGCAGATCATTGGAGCTACTGGTTCACTAGAACCAATCTAAACTGGCAGCATCCCACCATCGATCAGGTCATAGTTGTCCCCAAGGTGCTGTTTTTTTTCAAGAGGCAACTGGACTTCCTTGCTTTTCTTCTTTGAAGATGTTTTGCTTCTCATCCAAGAAGCTTCCTCAGCTCTGACTTGGATGGTGGGAAATGGAAGGATTTATTCCAAATCCAGTTAGAGTTACTTCTCTCCTTAAACAGTTTCTCTCTAGGTTGCCTCTCTTCTTAATAGGTTTCCATCCATTGCTTCTTAACCTGCCTTCAGGTGCTTTAAGAGAGGGGAAGAGACAGAGAGACAAAAAGAGTTACTTTCCTTTGAATTCTTCTTAAGAATTCCGCAAAATCCAGGACATCCTAGTATTAATCTGGCATTGTTTGCCCAATGTGGGCCAGATTGGAGAATCAGCTTGTGTGAATTCAGTTCAGAGGTTTCATTCAGTTGAATCTTCGGGACTTCCAAATCAGTTCAAGATTTCCCCATGCGTGGACAGAATGGGCTTCTTAACCGAGCGCAGGGATTTGATGATCCAAATCTAATTGAGCTGACTCTTTCAATCAGAGCAGATGGAATTGGCTCGGTTTTCTGAAGCAAATAAATGTTTTGAATTAGATCAAGCCTCATTCGGTAGAACTGCGCCTCCCCCGCCCTACCCCCCAAAGCCATTCCTATGAAAGACACTGTAAATTGAAAGACCCTCTCAGTGGCTCCTTAATCAAGTCACACTTCTGGTAGCTGTCGAAAGAGGCATTTGAGAAGAGGACACATATTTTTATTGGTGGGTGGTGGGTGGCACATTGTTCAATGTCTTTTTTTTTTCTTTTGATGGACATGCTGTCTCTCCAGGATTGTCTGTTCATCCCTTGGCAAAGCCCCAAGGGTTCTTTTTCAAGAGGCAACTGGACTTTCTGGTTTTTCTTTGAAGATGCTGAAGAAGCTTCTTGGATGAGAAGTGAAACGTCTTCAAAGAAAAGCAAAGGAAGAACCTTTGGGATAACTGAGAATCTCCATAAAGTCATCCACTAATGAAAGGAGCGTTCACAACAATGTCCAACTTTGGCCAGGTCACTCATCAATTTTTTTCTTCTGACATCTTCAAATTTGTCCAGGGACATTTTTATCTGCTCCTCCATTTTGTTGTGGGTACAGCCATTCCTCCTGATGGAGCAGGTCTTGGATTAGTGTCAAACAGTTCTCTCCAGAAATCAGAATAGATCCTGGAGTGTTTTTAAGAGTCAGAGTCCCATCACCTATGAACTGTGGATGGACACCATGGTATGATGTAGGTTTGATTAAAATTGTATGTTTAAGTGCCAAGAGGAAGATTGGGGAACAGGCTTAAGTTATAGAAATAGATCAGGGGATTGGAGGCTGAAACATACAATGAATGATTGCGTGAACTGGGCATGTCTAGTCTAGTGAAAAGAAGGACAAGGGGTCACATGATGCAGTCTTCCAATATTGGAGGGGCTGGCACAGAGAGGAGGGGGTTAACCAATTCTCCAAAGCACAGGAAGATGGAAGATTATCAAAGAGAGAAGCAACCTAGAACTAAAGAGGAATTTCCTATCAGTGGGAACAATTAATCAGTGGAAAAACTTGACTCCAGAAGTTGTTGGTGCACCATAACTGGAGGTTTTCAAGAAGAGATTGAACAATCATTTGTCTGGAATGTATAGGTTGGACTAGAGAGGAACTAATCAAGGAGAGGAGCAACCTGGAATTGAGGAGAAACTTGGAGGACAGTTAACCAGTGGAACAGTTTGCCTCCAGATGTTGTGGGTGCTTCATCACTGGAGGTTTTTAAGAAGAGACTGGGCAGCCATTTGTCTGAAACGGTATAGGGTCTTTCCGGTTCTATTCTGATTCCAACCAAGTGCAGAGGTGGTATTCAGTAGGTCCTGACCAGTTCTGGAGAACCGGTAGCAGAAATTTTGAGTAGTTCGGAAAACCGGCCAATGCCACCTCTGACTGGCCCCGCCAACCCCATCTCTTCTCTGCCTCCCATTGAGTCCCAGCTGATTGGCTGGGTCTCCTTTGGTTGCCCTGCACAGGAGAATGGAGCTGGAAAGCAGGTCAGTGGGTTGGGGAGGGAATGGGGATTTTGCAGCATCCTTCCCATGCCACACCCACCAAACCACACCCACTAAGCCACAGCCACAGCCACAGAACTGGTAGTAAAACAAATTTGAATCCCACCACTGACCCTATGGTTCTATGTTCTAAACCTGACACCAGACAGAGAACAACTCAAAGAAGCAATGCAAGATCAGAAGAGACCTGGCCCAAAGTATCACCAAGAGTCAGACACGACTGAATGGATAATATCACCATCATGATCCTTCTGTATTAATTTCCCAATTTACTAAAAATTGCAGTTCTTTTTACAGGAAAGGCTGCTATGTCCTCTGTCTCTTTGTCCAAGTTACCCAGCTGAGCTCATCTTTACAAGTCCTTCTCCCCTCCCTTTCACACACACACACACTCACACACACACACACATACACACACACTCAAAATGGCCCAATGTGGCAGTTGTTTCACTGACAACCATTCTCCGGAATAGCACGGGGAGATATTTCAGCAAGATCCCTATCCACAATGCAATAAACCTCGCCCGCTAACACAGCAGAAGACTGCTAATGTTTTAATAGCTAATTACAGGCAGGAGACACGTTGGACACAGCTAAAACACATTTTACTACCTGCAGCTGATAAATATCTCAGGAAAGGAGCTGCTTTCACAAGCAAAACAAAAAGATAAACTTAATTCGGTGCCTTGCTGCAACTCAAACCATTGGAAGGGTCTCCTGTGATAAATTTAATACTGATGGTTAATACTTAGATGAATTTTTCTCACCAGCTCTCTCTGCTAAATGTGATCTCGCTTGACAAATAAGGAGATCTGGCCCTTTCCCGTTGTAAAAGGAGCACTCTCTTTATTGGAAATTTCTCCTTGCCTTTCCCTATGCTCTCTTTACACAGTTCTGAAATGGATTTGGATGGGTTTAAGATGGGCCATTAGGCCTTAAGGCCATAATGCAATCCGCATCCTCCCCATCTCCTGCTAGAGAAGATTTCTGGAACTCCCGGATTCTGAGACTACAATTCTGGGCCAGGAAACACACAGAAACTACGACAGGACCCCTAAAATTGACTTAAGTCATGCTTGACTCCTGGGGACCTGGTGCTATTTTCTTTACAGGACTAGAGAAGTCATTTCCTACTAAGTTTTTTCACTTATCAGTCTGGGTTACAGTTCAGTCTCTTGTCTAAGTTGGAATGAACCTACTTGGGTTTTTTCAAAGTTAGCAGTGAACTTGGGGGGAAAAAAATCAAACTCATTGTGCCCCCAGGCACCAAACCTAACCATGGCTTACTCAATCCAAATGAGTGAATTTACACTGAACCCTGGACTACCCATGAGGGATGGGTATTCATCAGGTACTCAACTACAGAAGAGTGTTGCTAAGTGTTGAGCTGCGGGGCTCTTGGTGCTGTCTGATGTTAGTGGTTTTCTTGCAGACGTTTCATTACCCAACTAGGTAACATCATCAGTGCTAGGATGGAGGGATGAGAAGGAGGAGAATGACAGCTGTGGGGTCCTTGATGCTCTCTGAGCTTCATGGTTTTCTTGCAGACGTTTCATTATCCAATTAAGTAACCTCATCAGTGCTAGAAGGGAGTGGGGAATGTGGAATGGAGAAGGAGAAGAGAAGGAGAAGGAAGAAGACTGTGTGCTCATTGGCACTCTCTGAGACTGGTTGACTTCTGGCAGACATTTCATTACCCAACTAGGTAACATCATCAGTGCTAGAAGGAAGTGAGGTTTGCAAAACAGAGGGAGGAAGGAAGAAGAGAACTGTGGGGTCCTTGGTGCTCTCTAGGTTGGTTATTTTTCTTGCAGATGTTTCATTACTCAACTAGGGAGCATCATCAGAGTTAACAGTGTTATCTAGTTGGGTATCAAAACCTCTGCAAGAAAACAGCCAGGCTCAGGGAGC
Source organism: Laticauda laticaudata (assembly GCA_004320025.1). Lineage (NCBI taxonomy): Eukaryota > Metazoa > Chordata > Lepidosauria > Squamata > Elapidae > Laticauda > Laticauda laticaudata. The sequence continues at coordinate 8,032 of BHFT01033245.1, forward strand.
ATCAAGGACCCAACAGTCTTTCCCTTCTTCCTCTTCCACTCCACATTTCTCAGTCCCTTCAAGCACTGATGAGGTTTCCTAGTTGTATAATGAAACATCTGCAAGAAAACAACCCAGCTTAGAGAGCTTAGAGAGCACCAAGGATCCTATAGTCTGGTTACTTGCTTTGTGACTCCATGTGCCCTCCGAGGTTTTGAGTTTTTCAGCGAAGCCACACCTTTCTGAATTTTTGTGAAAGAGGGTCATCTCGAAGGATAAAGTCTCAGGTTTGGGTTTCTCCCCTGGAAACAGGCCTGAGTGCAGCTCTGTGCAGCTGTGAGACCTAATTAGATTTCATTGCAGGATGGGGGGCAGTCAGGTATAGGTTGATAATTAGGTGCTGACAGTAGACAGGCAAATATCACTGCAAAACAATTACAGGAACTTTTTTTGGGGGGGGAGGGAGGGAAATCAAAATATGAAGGGAAGAGGAAAAATAGAAACTCTTTGAAGAGGGTTCTTTGGAAACTTACAAAGAGTTGATACTCGAGAACCTTTCTGGAATTAGACAAGACAATGGATGCATTCATGACAATGACACTGGTTGACAGTGGACCCATTCATTCACTGATGTCCCGTTAATCTTGGAAGTTCACTGGTTCACTTTGCAATCTCCTTATCGGAAAGAATAACATCGGTCTATTTTAATCTGTTTTAATTTTCCCAGTTGCAATGTATGGCTGTGAAAGTTGGACCATAAAAAAGGCTGAGCGTCAAAGAATGGAGGCCTTTGAACTCTGGTGCTGGTGGAGAAGACTCCTTGGACTGCAAGTCCATGCAACCGGTCAGTCCTAGAGGAGATCCACCCTGGCTGCTCTTTAGAAGGCCAGATCCTGAAGAGGAATCTCAAAGACTTTGGCCACCTCATGAGAAGGAAGGACTCCCTGGAGAAGAGCCCAATGCTGGGAACGATTGAGGACCAAAGAAGAAGAAGGGGATGGCAGAGAAGGAGATGGCTGGATAGAGTCACTGAAGCAGTTGGCATGAGCTTCAATGGACTCCGGGGGAAAGTGGAGGACAGGAAGGCCTGAAGGAACCTTGTCCATGGGGTCACGATGGGTCGGACTTCACGACTTAGCAGCTAACAACAACAACAACAACAATTTTAATCTGAGCCACCGTCCAAGACAAAAGTGCAGGTGAAGACTATGGGACTGAGCAACTCAAAATGTACAGTTCTCTTTGCCCAAATCCAGATGAACACTGTCCTCTTCATTCTTCAAATGGACACAAACGTTCAAACTTTCCATACGACTTCATCAGGGAAACTTTAACTTTGGAGAAAATATATGAAGGGGACCCAAAGAGATTTTTTCCAAAGGCAACGGGGCTTTGCTTTTCCTTGAAGACGTTTGGCTTCTCATCCGAGAAGCTTCTTCAGTTTCAACAGAATGGTGGAGGATGGAAGGATAAACTTTGTTGTTTGTATCTCATGATTTATATTGATTGCCTTATTTGGTATTCTATGACGATTTATGTTGTTTGCTTATTTGGTTTCCTTTGAATATCATTGAGTGTTGTCTCTGATAATTTATGATGACTGTATTTTATGATTACGATCATGATTTATTGCTTGTTGCTTCTATGTACACTGAAAGCTTTTGTGACAGAGACAAATTCCTTTATGTCCAATAACACTTGGCCAATAAAGAATATTCTATTCTATTCTATTCTATTCTTTGTATTCTGTTCTACTCTAGTCTATTCTGATTCTACTCTACTCTACTCTACTCTACTCTACTCTACTCTACTCTACTCTACTCTATTCTACTCTACTCTACAAAGGACATCTTTCTGGATCTTAATAGGAGAAGAGAAAACATTGAGGAAAGGATGAAAGGAAGGTATAACACATCAGATAAATCAAGCGGACTCCTGTGAGGTGAGAACACATCCACCACAGCCAGAAACTGACACATCTGGAGATTTAAACTGATTAACTTTGGGCTTCTTTCACTCCCTCAGACCTTGAGCCTTGCTGGCTACAAGTTGAAGCGGACAAAGAGACTATTTCAGCGGTCGCCCTTGTTCTCCTCCAAAATATCACTTTTATCCCAGTAAATAATACCAGCCATTGTCTGTTCAAGAGCTTCTCCCTCCCTCTGCTCCAATCACCTCAAGACGTTCTTCGTGTCTGTTGTAATTCCATCAATAACCCAGCCTGGGATAAGTCTGGACAGTTCATCACTCTTGACGGGATTCAGATTTCCAACTATGATCCTCTTCACTTCAAACTGTCTTGGAAAGAAAAGTAAATCTTGTAAAAAGGCTATGGAGGGTGACGAAGGCAAACATGGTCCCCTTCTGAAACCACAGAACTTGGATCTATTTTTTTTTTCTTTTTAGGGAAAAACAAATACCTGATTTCAAATGAAAAAGAAAGTGGGGTTTCAAAGACTGCAGATTTGATTGCGGATTTCCAAATTTTCACCTTTGCATATTTAATTGTTTGGTTAAGTCTCAGGAATGTGGTGTGCTCAGCACGACCGAGAGTTACCCAACCGGCTCTTTTCACCTCATTGGCAGCATTCCAAGGATTTTAAGAAATATTTGATGGATCAACTTCCAACAGAAGCTGGGGAAGTCTAGGAAAAAGAAATAGAAATACCAAACCAGTATCCAAAGTTGTTCCAGCAATCAGTCAAGCTAAGACAGAAGGTTTTCTAGCTTGCTGATTCTTTCAGATAATCCCCAAAATTCAGCTCTGGTTGTTTCTTGATGGGTCCCATCACAAGGAAATCTGTGACTGTTGAATTGCTTTTGCTTCTGAGCTTCCAAGTAGACTTTAGAACCAAAGAGTAGCTCAGATCTTTGCTTCCTTGGGTAAGATGGCCTTCCTTAAATTGTTGAGTTAGACATTGGCTGACGTGTCCTCCTCCACTGATATCACAGCACTTCAGCTTGCTGATTTGAGATGATAGAAAATGATCTCTGGTGATTTGGAAGGCAGCCAGCAAAATAGGAATGGAGGATTTTGGCACTGCCAAAGGTTCTTCCAAAGCTTCTTAGGAAGGACCTACCTGATAGAACCACCGCCAGGTGAGCAAAACATTTGGAATGGTTTCAAAGTACATTTCAGAACTCCACATTTGGAAGCTTCCAACTCTTCTAGATCCCCAATGGGAGCATAACGGCTCTGCCAAAGGAATGTTGCGATGTTGTGATTAAAATCTGAATCTGATGGGAACATTCACACCAACAACCTGAACTGAACCAACCATTGGAAGAAAATAATGTTCTGTGTTTTCAAACCAAATTCACAAATCCGTCAGAACCAACTGACACAGCCTCATCTTTAAAAAAGTCACACGCCGGCTATATCATCATCATCATTATCATCATCATCATCACCACCACCACCAATAATATTTATTATTATTATTATTATTATTATTATTATTATTATTATTATTATTATTATTATTATTATTATTGTTGTTGTTGTTGTTGTTGTTGTTGTTGTTGTTGTTGCTGCTGCTGTTATTGTTATTGTTATTATGATGGCCATTGGGCAGATGCAGAAGGCCACCTTATTGAGATCTGCTCGCACAATCTGCCGATACATCACGCAGTCCAAAACACTTGGGAAGTGTTTGACTAGTGATTTGTGATCCGAAACCCAGCATGGTTATCTCGTTTGCTGTGTATACTGTCATTTTTGTGTCTAATAATAATGATGATGATGATGATGATGATGGTGATCATCATCATCATCATCATCATCATCTATTCTGGCAATCACGCTGTTGGCTTCTGCAAAGATAGCATCTTACAAACATGCATAAACAGGGGCTTAAACAAGTCAATTTGTATTCCAGTCTTTTCAGGTGTTGTATGATGAACTATTGGTGTTATGTATGCATGCATGCCAGAATAAAATGAGACTTCCATGGTTATCCTGGCCAACATTTGCCTCCTCCAGGGGAAGCGTTTAGAAGAACATCAGAGTATACTTGTGCCTTCCAACTAATTAGAACTTCTGGCCTTTTGAAGCTGGAATCCTACCACTAAATGAGAAATTAGAAGTGAAGAGAGTAGCTACTCCAGATTTTCCATCAGGACTGAAGTGTGTGGACTGTACATGATCTGAAATGGTGGGACTCATGTCACTTAATGAATGCATCTTTCTTATTTTTCTTAAGTATTGTTGATATCAAAAGAGGAGAGTGTTTTTAGCTCAGGGTTGGACAGTGGGGTCCTTGCTGCTCTTTGAGATTGGTAGTATTCTTGCAAATGTTTCATGACCCATTCAAGTAACATAATCAGTGCTAGAAGGGAGTAGGGTTTGCAGAATAGAGGAGGAGGAGGAGGAGGAGGAGGAGGAGGAAGAGGAGGAAGAGGACAACTGTGGGATCCTTGGTTACTTTCTTGCAGACATTTCATGACTCATCTGTGCAACATCATCAGTGCTAGAAGGGAGTAGGGTTCACAGTGTAGAGGAGGAGGAGGGCAGTGGGGTACTTAGTGCTTTCTAAGGCTGATAATTTTCTCTGAAGACTCTGAGTCAACCAACCAACAGCCATTGATGAAGAGACAGCTTGGCAGGAGAAGGAGACACTCCATGGAAGTGAAATGCTGTGGAAAAGTGGTCTTTGGAGCCCTACAGTCTTCCAAGGGACTTTCACTCTTTGTAAGGGGTTGGCCATCATTGATAAAGCTCCTAGAATAGTCATAGTTGTTATATGGATCCTTCTTCTCCACAAGAACACAATCGTAGCTCGATTGGCTCAGGAGAACATCCCTTGAGAGGACATTGAAATATGTTAAAGCCAGTGTTTTTTGGAGCTGAGGGACAATTGTTTGGTTTTCAGTATCTTGGGCTTGATCCATTGCTGTTTATAAATGCTGAGCCAAAGAATGTGTTAAAGAGGTTTGCTTTGACGGTGTCATCTTGCAGTCTTTGCCGCTAGGTCCTTTCAGGAGTGGGATGTACCTTGAGTCTTTCAAATAGATAGGGATGGTTTTAGATTGCGCAGTGCTTTTTCAACAATGTCTTCTGTAAAATCAATATGTATTAGATCATTGTAGTTGTCTGTGGAAGATTAGTGAAGGACATGTTTCTGGGTAGGACAGGTTGGACCAAGCTGGGCTTCCAAATCTTCAGTGTGCTTCTTGAGTGCTGTAAGCACTTGATTGAGCCTTAGGAACATCCTCGCCTTGCCTTGATGTTTCTGCATTGATGTCCTTCCATGTTGATTCATTGTTGTTTGCGATGAGCAAAGAGCCCAGATCTTCTGCTGGAACACATAAGAACACAGAGTGTATTTGTGTGGCGCCGATCGCAAGTCAGAGACAGGGAGTGTCTGTGGAAACAACGCTTGTCTATGTTCAAAGTGGCCAAACCAGCCACCATTCAGGTTGGATAAGCTGGCTTTCCAGCATCTGAAAGGAAAAATCTGCAAATGGATTTGGTCACACCTTGATTACATGTTTTTCATGGGATGAAGAGAGATAGCTCCAGGTCATGGTGAATTGCCAAGCCAAGCTGAGATGCGCAGTTCCACCGAGTTTCCCAACTCTTGGCATCTTCAAAGGAGACAGACCATTTGCGACTTCTGGGACTACGTTCTCCAGAGGCTGATGGACACCATGCTTGGTTTCCTCCAAAATCTTTCCTCTGCTTGACTTTTAAATATTATTTGTGTTCAAAACAAATGAACCGGAGCTGGCCTCCTTGACTTCAAAGCCCCTGGACTCATTTTTAACAATAATAATAATAATAATAATAATAATAATAATAATAAAATAGATTCTGGGTCCCATTTGAGTCCCAGAGAACTTCCTTGGAATTAAAAACAACCCATCACTTTGTTTTGAAGGGGATTCACCTGTCCAGGTATAAGACAAAGATGCATAGAGGGTGGTGGAAAAGCGTCTTAGGAGTTAAAAGTGGTTTGACTGATTCTATTATTTCAGTTTAATTTGGGGGGAACCTTGGAAGCATCGTGTTGACATCCTGAAGGTCTTTTCAAGAGTTAAGGATGTTTAACATACATTGTCACCGCTACTTAAGGGTTATTTTCTCTCCCTCTTTCTCTCCCTGCTCTTTCTCCCCCTCCGCCTTTCTGTCATTAAGCTGTGGGTGACCCCGCTTTGCAATAAGAATGTGTTACCATAGAAACACCAAGATACCCAGGAAGGCTTAAGCTTTGCTTGCAGCTCCCATCACTCAAGGGAAAGGGAAAAAAAGGCGAGGAAAAAAAAGTCCAGGAGTCAAAAATTAATCAATCTAACATTAACTTTGACTAATGATTTTTCTCGCTTTTATTCTCAGTTGCCTGGCATTCGGGCTGGTTTCCTGAGCACGGATTGAATTATTGATGCCTTCTTAATACTGTTTTAAAATGACTGCGAAGGCATTATTAACTACAGCAATCTGGAAAGCGGCCTAACATAGTCCCGGACCTTAGTCCAGTTAGACAATTTATTCAGCTGCAGCTCCCTAAAATTATCCCTTCAGTTTGGGGAGAAATCAGTCACTCCCCTTGAAAAAGGAGCGGGTGTATTTTGGGTCCTCCCCCACCCCAGAAATTAAACTAATCCAAGTTTTTGGTAGCAGTGGTTGGGATTGGCTTACTTGCTGATAGCCAAGAGATGATCTTCTTCCTTCTCACTCTGACCAAGTAATGGATTAGGGATAACTATCAATTGACATTTTGGATGTTGGGGTCCTTGGTGCTCTCTGAGCTTGGTTGTTTTCTGGCAGATGTTTCATTACCTAACTAGGTGATGTCATCAATTAAAAAGAGAGTGGGATTTGTGGAAAGAAGGAGGTGAAGGAAGAGGAGGAAAAGGAGGAGGAGGAGGAAGAGGACTGTGCGGTCCTTGGTGCTCTCTAGGCTTGTTTGTTTTCTTGCAGACATTTCATTACCAAACTAGGCAACAATTCCAATGAATTTAGAAACCTTCTTAAAGCATTTCTTGTGGTCACTCACTCCATCCAAACAGAATCCTTTCAGTCTCTTGGTGATTCAGCCCTGGTGGTGCAGTGGTTGATTGCAGGCTAACTCTGCCCACAGTTCTGAGTTCGGTCCTGACCGGCTCAAGGTTGATTCAGCCTTCGGTCTTTCCAAAGTGAATGAAATGAGGAGCCAGATTGTTGTGGGGCAAGAGGTTGACATTAGAAACCACTCAGAGATTGCTGTAAAGCACTAGAGAGAGGTATCTATGTAAGATATGTCTCTAAATTCTATTGCTATCATTCTGATCCAGTATTTTAGAGGCTGCCACAAAGAAGAGTGGGGATGTGTGTGTGTCAACTTATTTTCCAAAGCAGCAGAAGGCAAGAAACAATGGATGGAAACAAATAAAAGAAAGAAGCAATCTGGAATGAAGGAGAAACTTACTTACAGTGAGAATAATTAACCAGTGGAATGGCTCGCCTCTAGAAGCTGTGGGTGCTCCACCACTGGAGGTTTTTAAGAAGAGACTGGACAGCCACTTGTCTGGAATGGTATAAGGCTTCCTGCCTAAGCAGGGGGCTGGACTAGAAGACCTCCAAGGTCCCTCCCAGTTCTGTTCTGATTGATTGATCCCTGTTTATTTTAATTTGCTTCAATTTGGTTTTCCACCCTGCTCACTCAGCAGTGGTGGTAGCATCTATCTACCTGGAAGCATTCTCTTCGTTTTTCTGGAAGAATTGGGCAGTTGAACTCGGTTCTTTTTTTCCATGTTCTTTCATCACAGGCTGCTCAGACAGCAGTGACTTCTGATGATCACGGCCTCAGGGGGAAGGAACCAACGTGCATTTGTCTATCTGTGGGTGATTCAGTCTCCAAAAAATGCCTCCGGCGGGGATCAGTTTACATGGTTTTGCACACCCTGGTGAACACAAGCTGCAGCATCAAAGGATGGGCCAACCGTGGCCTCTTCTCAGCACAAAAATACAGCCATTGTTTCAATCAGCCCTTGAGTGACTACAAAGGGATGCCAAAGAAATGGCCAACAGAGCTAATGTAGGCATAGCCTAGAGGAGGGACAAGACCTGTGGACCTGTGGAATTGCAGTATTAGCTCCTGACCTCCTCGCATCCGTAGTTGCAAAAATGAAAAGCATTTTTTGAAAATAAAATAAAACAATAAAACACAAGCTCAGGATTTCTCTTTGGGAAATTCCTTGTCCAGGTATTTACCAGCACTGGACTCTGGGTGTAATTGCCGTTGGAGTGTGTGTGTAAAGCTAAAGCATTTGGCACACCTGGACAAATTCCCTTTGGGAACTTTGCAGGAATTGGGCAGGTCTAATTTAATGAAAAGAAGGACCCGGGGAGACATGACAGCAGTCTTCCAATATTTGAGGGGCTGCCCCAAAGAAGAGGGATGTGAATCTATTTTCCAAAGCACCTGAGGGCAGGGCAAGAAGCAACAGATGGAAAAGGAGAGAATTAATTTAGAACTAAGGAGAAATTTCCAGTCAGTGGGAAAAATTGATCGGTGGAAACCCTTGCCTCCAGAAGTTATGGCAGCTCCAATATTGGAGGTTTTTAGAGAAGAGATTGGACAATCACTTGCCTGAAATGGTATATAGGGTGTCCTATTTGAGCAGGAGGTTGGGCTAGAAGATCTCCAAGGTCCCTTCCAGCTCTGTTGTTCTGTTATACTAAAATCTCCCAAATTGTGAAAAAAGAGAAGATTCTGGATTAGGAGAACGTATCCATACTTGGGGGTTACTTGTGCTTTTCACTTTTCTTTTTTAATCTAAGTTTGCTTTTCTTTTTTCCCTCTTTTTCTTTTGGCTAGTATCTTTGATGTTGGCAGCTGTGTGGTTTGTTATAATATATGAAGAATGTCTTGTCAATGTAGGAATGAACAAGCTTCCTTTCACCTAAGCTCTTGAGAATCAGAGCTGCTACCTCGACTTACTCTCCTCCCTCCTTCCTGTATTTATGAAATCTGTCTTGCTAGGTTATATTCTGGTCCATGGTGAAGAACCACAAGAAATGTTTCTGGAAATAAATCTGTAATGCAAATGGCACCAACCTGATCTTGAGAAAAGGATTAGACCTGGCAAATACTTTGTAAATTATATTCTTAGCCCATTCTAGGAAATATTGGCTGGGAATAAATGCAGGTACAATTTCTCTAAACTAAGAAACAAATAAATAAATCCAAAACATTATTTCTTCTCTTTTCCTCCTCCTCTTCCTCCTCCTCCTCCTCCTCCTTTTCCTCCTCCCATTATTCTCTTAGACTAAGAGTATCTATTTTGTATGATTGTACCTTAAAGGAGGAAAGACTTAGCTGCATGTTGAGCAATCCTGGCTGATGTGATTGAGTAAAAGCTTAAATGAGTCTACTATGGCTTACAGTGAAGAGAGGGACCAACCAAAGAGAAAAATTGCAAGTGGAAAACCAGAGACAGAAAAATATTCCTACTCCAAAATATGCTACTGTTTACACACAAGGAAACGGATTGAAATCACTCTTTTTAAAACCTAGGATTATAATGGTACAAAAGAATCAACCATGTCGCGGGTACTTACATGTGTGCTGTTCAGCTTCCTTCGGGTATTATCCCACGTCATTGTAGTGCTTTTGAAGTTGTAGCAACGTTTCAGCAGAATCTCATCTGCCATCATCAGGCTTCAACTGTAAACTGTTCAGTTTCTTATATATATATGTGAAAATTAAAAACCTATGTGAGATCCTAACTGGGACCCTCTCGTATCATGGTTGATTCTATGTGTATGTGTATGTATGTGTGTGTGTGGTTTGCATTAACTGAATGCATGCGCCAATGTCAAATTGGGAAGTTCATATATGTAATATTAACATCATAATCAGATGCAGAAATACAGAAAATTAAATTTAAATAATCACAACCTAAACCATGATACAGGCATTCTGTGCATGTAACTCATAACAGGCCCTCAATTTTGTTATATCTAAACAGCTGACATTATCAGAGATTATTATCTATGAAGATTACAGCAAGCTTTAATCTGTATTTTTGGGTTTCTTTGTATTTATTATCTCTGTGTTGTTATTGAAAAAAAAAAAAGAATTTGCACCCTTCCTGCTTTCCAGCCCACTCCAGGATTTTAAAAGGAAGAAGATTGACTATTTCTCTTCAAAGTACTTTCATTATTATAGTTATACATTTCTAGGGAATGGAACCACTTCATATTTTATCATTCCTCTCAGCTCAGCAAGAAATGATGGCTTACCAACTTGAAATGTTCAGATCTTTTTTCCCCACATCGTGGTTCCTCAAGGAAATATTTGTAGAAGCCATTGAAACTGCCACTGCCACCTCCTGAAATGAAAATGACTTCAGAACCTCATGACTCAACTATTGTAAGAATTCCACACTGGGTAAGATTTTGTGCAAGCATATTAAAACCCAGGTGAGCATTCCAGAACCTTGCTTAGATGGAATGACCTGCAAATTGCTTAATCCTTCTTCCAAAGTCAATGGAGGGAACAAATGAAATTCCAAAAATGTTTTGACAATTTCTTAGCGACAGAAAAACAGGAATGCATCAGGTATCTTTAATAATTGCAGTATCTACTTCTGTCCTACTACCGCAGCACCACTGAGCGTGTCCTGACATACTGCATTCTTGCAAGGTATGGGAGCAGCTCTGTAGTGGACAAAAAAACCTCTACAGAGAATCATTAAAACTATCATTGGGCTCCAGCAATCAGCCCTGGATGACATCTTCGCATCTCGCTGTTTGAGGAAGTTGTACAACATTCTCAGAGACTCTTCCCATCCTGCTCACAATCTTCTGGCAGAAGATACAGAACCATTCAAACTCAGACCACACATTTCCTGAACAGTTTTTATCCCAGAGCTATAATTGCACTTAACAATGAACTTAAGGACCACCATCAATGAGCTGTTGGACAGGATTACTTGGTCTGTTGGGTGGATGCTTGTGTGTTTTTGGGGAGCGGGGAATTTTGGCAGATGGGGGGATGTTTGGGGATTGTCGTGTGTGTGTGCATGTTGAGTCTGGTCTCTGGGTGTTATGTGAATTTCGTTGTGTGTATACTGTGTACAATGACAATGAAGAATTCAATTCAATTCATAATACAGGATATGCAATGGGCATACACTGAATATTGAATGAAGTCTTGGTTGGGTAATGATGAGCTTTCTAACAAACATCTGAAGGACTCCAATGAACATCTATCATCGTCATATCAACCGAAAGAGAAGATAGGGAAGATCCCTACAAGGTTACCTTATTACGGTTCCAGAATCTTGGGGTAAAGGAAGGCAGCAATGTCAGCCTGGCATGAGATGCTCTACCACAATGTGACCACAAGCCCCTGTTTGAGCAGGAGACCCTGGCCTATCCCATTCCAGACAAGTGGCTGGCCAGTCTCTTCCATAAAACCTCCAGTGATGGAGCATCCACAGCTTCGGGTGGCAAGCTGTTCCACTGGCTAATTGTTCTCACAGGAAATTCCTCCTTAGTTCTAGGTTTCCATCCATTGCTTCTTGTCCTGCCTTCAGGGGCTTTGGGGAATAGGTTGACCCCTTCTTCTTTGGGGCAACCCCTCAGATATTAGAAGACTGCTATCATGTCACCCTCTTTTCATTAATCTAACAAATCCCAGTTCCTGCAACCATTCTTTATATGTTCTTTCATCCTCCAGCCAGCACCCTAATCCTCTTTGCTGCTTTTCTCTGCACTCTTTCCAGAGTCTCAGCATCTTTTTTTAATAACATGGTGACCAAAACTGGATGCAGTATTCCAAGTGTGGTCTTACTAAGGTTTTACAGAGCGGTACTAATACTTTGCGTGATCTTGAGTCTATCCTTCTATTAACACCACCTAGGATTGCATCAATAGAGGGATAGAATTATAGTTTGAAAGCCTTTTTTTCCTTTCTATTGTGTTGTCTCTGGTGACACCAAAAGCATTCCCAATTTTTGTTGTTGTTGTTGTTTAAGGTAGTAGGGGGAGGTGAGAGGAGGTGTTTAACCAAAGCTTTATTTCTAGTTGCTACCATCTGTTGAAACATGCAACTTCGGTAGGAAAAGGAAGGGCAAGTATCAAAATTGTCTTCAGTTATCTCTCCCCCCCCCTTTTTTTTCCCCCTTCTCTCTTTCTGTCTCTCTTTTCTCTCCGTGTCTCTCTCTTTCTCCCTCTCTTTTAATGGTTATTATTCTTCTTCTCTTCTTTCTCAAAACAATTTTAAAACCTACAAGGAAGGTGGAGGGAGGTCAGCCTTCCTGACCCACAACTGAACCGAACGGGTTGGTGCTGGGCGTTTGATGGCACGACAAAGGTCAGGGAACTGAAGATTGTTATTGGCTCCCTGGGCTTAAGAAGCCGAGTTTATCCCAAACAATTTTAAATTACCTCTAGCACTGGGGAGGTGCGGAGGGAGGGAGAAATTCAGAGACGTCTAGACGAGAGCTCACAAAATCTTCCCAGGAAGGGCTACAACAGGGTGGAGAAGCCTACATGACTATACGACTGTAACTTTGTCGCTTGTGTCTTTATGATTTATATTGTTTTATTTAGTTTCCTAGTATGATTTGATTGCTTATTAGTATCCTAGGACTATCACTAAGTGTTGTCTCTTATGATTCTTGATGATGTATTTTATTTTTTCTTCATGTACACTGAGAGCTTATGCACCAAAGACAATTTCCTTGGGTGTCCAGTCACATTTGGCCAATAAAGAATTCTATTCTATTTCTATTTCTATTTCTATTTCTATCCTATTCATTTCTATTTCTATTCATTTCTACTCTACTCATTTGAAGTTACAACGGCCCTGAAAAAAAACAATTTTTTGTTTTGCACACTTACGACCATTGAAGCATCACAGTCATGTGATCAAAATTCGGACCTTTGGCAACTGACTTGTATTTATGACGGATGCAGTGTTCCAGCGGGTTGTGTGTGTGTATGTGTGTGTGTGTGTGTGTGTGTGAGAGAGAGAGAGAGAGAGAGAGACGCAATCTCCTTTTGCAAACTCAGTGGGGAAGCCAGGTTCACTGAACGGCTGCGTTCCTAACTTAACAGCGGCTGCGAAGGTTGGCGAGGAAGTGCCATGAACATGGGGCCAAACTCACCCAACGGCCATCTCACTTAGGAAAAGAAATGTGCGGGCTCGATTGTGGCCAGAAGCCGAGGACGACTGTGTTAAGGGACGTGCGTGCCTGTGTTGCACACAGAAATCTCATCACCTGAGCTTTGCTAAACAGCTTCTGAGGGTTCTCCTTTGTTTCTTGGGCTGCTGTGTCCCTAGGAAGGGGACACACACACACACACAAAGACACACTCACTCACAAGAGATCTGTTGGGAAGGGTGGGATATCACAGTTATCCCAACTCTGTTATCTATATATCTATATAAAAGTAAAAGACCACTCAGGTATCATCACAAAATCTCCAGAACCGTAATGCCTACAAACTTGAAACTTGGCATGGATGTTTCTCTTGGCTTCTGGGTGCTCACTAAGAAAGGATTATTTTTCCAGATGACCATTAGAGCATTTGGAGTATTTCCTGTATTATGATTATTTACACACTCTGATGTTCTACTCCCCCTGAAAAGAAATCCATTCCAAATGCAAAACACAAGCTGAGGAGAGGAGTTTCATTTTCCGTTTTAGTTTCACAGCACCAAGCAGCTTTAGTACCGAACAGTTGAGCTAAGCCACGCCCAGGGTCCTTGCTCCTTCTTGCTCACACAGCAAATACTGTTTCAGTTTCCAAACAGCCCTCAACTCTCTCACACACTGGCAGGACGCTAGCCAGATGAATACTGATGGGTGCTGGGAGGCAGAGGCACCATTTTTTTCTCCTTATTTTCCTCCCCAAAAACTAAGCCCGACCACATAGTTTCATAGCAAAGCACGGGTATCGAGCTAGTTCTGTTATAAATCAGTGTTGATTAAAACTCTCATGGGGTTCAACCACAGGCCTTTAAACCCAATTCAAAGCTAGACTTGGGTTACTCAGTGTTTGCACTCAGTGGTTTACGCAACCTCCCCGGTTTCTCCTCGCCCGGCTATTTATCAAGAAATTTCAGCCAATCTTTTGTTAGCCATTTGTCTGGCAGGGCTAAATAAATCATATCTGCATTTCTCAGTCGCCTCCCCCGTCACACGGACAGGCGAGCTTGTTGTGATAAGATCTACCTCCCTGTCACACCAGAGAATTGCAATGTGTAAGTTGGCAGGATATGAAACAAAAATGACTTTATTCAAGAAACTCTCTACAGCAAAATAACAACAAAACTGTTGTTATTCCCCTCTGCCTCTTTTTTAAAAGGCTTCTGGAAGAGAAAGGAGTCTTATTTCATTGATACTTTCAAATATAAACACCACTAAGAAAGAGCTGCTTTAAGATTTCATCTGAATTGTAGTTTTAACTAAATCGACCCAATTTTCAATTTTGAAAATTGCAATACAATCACTTGTTGTTGTTTGGCACATAACCAACAATTTCCTGGTCAATATATAAGATCTTTAAAATGCCCAGAACATACATACATACGTACATACATACATACATACATATATACATATTCATTCATTCATTCATAAAAATGCACATTTTCATGTCAGTTTACAATGGGTGCCAATACAAAATACTTAGAAAAGTGTACATTTTTAAAAACAAAGCCGAAACAAAAATCGCATTGAGAAACAATCTCAATTTTTTTCCTGCTTTTTTAATTTTTGTAATGGAACATTTGCAAAACTCGATGGGCTGGATCAAAATTGGATGCAGAGAAAAAAACCAGATTTTGCAGTTTGTTCCTTTTAAAAAAAAAGAAAAAAAGAAACTTCACGTACAAACAACCACACATTTTAATTCTTGGATGCCTACGTATGTATATGGTATGTGTGTGTGCATTTCACACAAAGCACCAAATCTTAAAATAAAGGAGAAAATGCTTTTCAAAACAAATAGAGTCCAAATTGAAACAAAGCTTGTATTAATGAGATAACTATAAATTCTTCATGCCTGTATGAAAATATATGTAGATTGTAGGTAAGCACCCATGTATCTCAAATACAACTGCTCCAGCTTTTGCTGGAGACTTTAATTCCTTTCTTTAAATACTTAAAGTGGAGGCTTGAATTATTTATGGTGGCAGAAAAATCATTATTGTTTGAAATAAGGTTATTTTTCCTAGGCCGAATCCTAGGAAATAAGAGTGAGAATCATGGCATTACCAGTGATAATTAAGATAAAAGAAAGGCTAACAGTTAAGGAATGACAGCACCCCGGATATACAATAACCATTTATTTTCCTTTTAAAAAGGGACCTGGCTATTACTACCCGTTATGAAAATAAAGCAAAATTGCAATTGCTAATGAGAATGCGTGTATTTGCAGCAGAAATATATTCAGAAGCCTGTTTGCATGCTCTGTCGGCAATTTCTTTCATCCCTGTACATCTACTCACAGATCAAATGTTTCACACACAAAAAAAAGAAACACAAGCCGCAACTAATTCAAACAATTTTGATTATTCTTTAGAATATGTTCCGTTTCTTTCCCTTCTTTCTTCCTTGCACTACTCTGATTTGCATATACAACTTCTCCACAAGGTCTTTGATAAAATCAGCTTCCGGGCTGAGGACAAACAAACAAACAAAAATCTGGAATATTTGATGGTGGAATAGACATCCTTATTTATTTATTCCAAAGGGCAGAGGGCAGCTGGTCCAAGGGACTTTTCATACCTCCCTTTTTTTCAAGGGCTAAAATAAAATAAAACAACAACTGCAACCTTGCTAGGAAAGACAAGAACAAAAAACAAAACTGTTCATTTTCAAGTCCTCAAAGATTTAGCTGTTTGCATCCTTGAGGCCTAACAGCTGAGGAATATTCTTCCCTGGGGTGTATTTTTTCTCTGTTTTAAAAAATTACAGAATTTACTTCTAAGTAGACTGTCCAGACAGACAGGTCAATGATGAATAATACTTGGTCATCAGAAAAAATTCTCACGACAAAAAAGGAAAAAATAACTTCTTCTTCTTCTTCTTCTTCTTCTTCTTCTTCTTCTTCTTCTTCTTCTTCTTCTTCTTCTTCTTCTTCTTCTTCTTCTTCTTCTTCTTCTTCTTCTTCTTCTTCTTCTTCTTCTTTTCAAACAGCAACGGAAATGTGATGAATTAATCCATTCAGTGGGGAGATAACTCTTGAGCAGCTACCATTTCACTTTGGAGACTCAAATTTTTTCTGGTTTCAATGAGGAACTTTGAAAATAGCTAAATGATTCTCTGTCGGACCCTTAAGCGAAAGATTATTTATTTGTATGTAAAATTTGTATGGCTGCCCAACTCACAAGCAGGGACTCTGAGTGGCGTATAACAGAGACACAAAAGGAAGATAAACTGAAAAGTTTATCATTGCTGAAAAGTTAAAAAAGCATATCGTACACAAGATATCCGATTAGCAAAGGAATCACCTCAAGATCTTACCCTCAAAATCTCATTCCAAAATGCCTTACAAAAAAACAGCAACCCTGGCTTCCTTCCTGTTTGAATTTGCTAAGAAACCGCTTCATTAACGAAAGGATGAAAAGCCACATATTTTTTTCCTTCAAGGTTTTTTCTTTTTTATAGGTGCTGCTTGCCACAGATTAATAAATTGATCAGTCCGAGCTTCATCAATAGTTAATTTTATCCCTTGTGGAATTTCGTACTTCTGCTTCCTTTCTCTATATATCTCCAGAGGTGGCTTGTTAATTTTACATCTTTGTATAAATAAACTTCTTTTTAATTGTAGTTTCAGGGAATATGGATATGTATATGTGTGTGTGTATCTGTGTGTGTGTGTGTATGAAAGGATACTGTGAAGATAAAGTGAAAACACAGGAGCTGGGGTGTATAAGATGGAGGGTGTAAATATATTCAGCACATTTATTGGTGTGAGTATTTAGAACTGCGATGTTATAAAATTATTACTGTTCTCTCTCCAAGTTTATGCGTAGTGGGCGATTGGTCAGTTAAAGATAAAATAACTGTCCCTTGACATTTGTGTTTTGTTAACAAAGGAATAGAAGTTACCTTGGAGATTCTTAATTAACTCTTTTCCTTTAGTTGCAGGCCTGCTTATCATTTCACCGTTTATTTAAATAGATGTGGGGTATTATTCTTGTAAAAACATCTCCTTAATCTCTACCAAAATTAGCATTTCAGCACAATGTAGTAGATAAAATGCATAATTAAGTCAGGCTAGGTTTAGGGCCTTTAAAAAAAAAGGAATATTAAATCAACGTTCAAAAGTTCAAACCTTATTTACAATCAAATAAAAGGGGCAAATTTTCCCTCTGCCCAAAAAATCAGTGCCAGGCTTCATAGCAAATCTGCAGAGAAGGTTCATGCTGCCCTTTGTTTTTGTAGTAAAATATTTACAGGAGAATTTATTTTGGAAAGAGACACGGTCCAATCCAGTCTAAGCGTTCCTTCCCTTCAGAATAGAAGTAACCATTTAAAAATATATATAATTCTTAGCCATTACAAAAATGGCCAACAGCGTGATTGACAATATCCAACACTGTCTCCACACTGATTTTCTTGGTGCTGAGGAATGAAAGCCAGACAAGTAATTTTTCCCCCAAAAAACATTGCAAAAAATAGCTACCCAGCTATTTAAAAGCTCCCCTTCCCCTTCTGTAAACAAAGTGGTGGGTTAAATTGAGGCAGGGGAGAGAGAAAAATAGATGGCCATAACTGTGAATTTGTTAGCTAGAGGGAGCTCCTTCATAAGGTTATTGGAGAAAGAAAGAGGCTATGAAATCACGCTTTTGCCTTTGTCTGGATTTGAACATAAAAGAGCTGGTTTTATAGCTGATTTTATCTGCCCCGTTCTGTGATATGAATGTTATTGCTTGAAACTACCAGCGAAAATTTATCCCAGCTCAGCCGTGACTCCTCTTATACTGGTATTTGGATCAAACCTATTCCCTGCCCATTTTTTGACACCTAAGCAAACAGAAACCAGCAGATCAAAAAGGCTTCTTCATTGCCACAACCACCACATGTAATGAAAAGCCACAACTTCAAAACCTCCTCTCTAGATGCTGTTTAAAATCTCTTTTGTACTGCTGGAGATGTTTAAGGAGCCACTCCCAGCATCGTAATGGTAGTTAAGTCAGTACCATTTGTGTTACGTCAGAAAACAGAACAAGCCTACAAGGTTTTGATATTCCCCTTCGACATACATGAAATTAGTCAGTAAAATTTAAATGTTCTTGAAGAATTCTCTTTCCAGCTCATCTTAGTGGCCAACCAAAGTCCAAACCTATCATTTCTTTCAAAGAACTGAAAACCACAGTGTTTCCTCACAGGAATGATTTTTCATAATGAATTCCAAAATTTTGTTTCAACTGGATTTGGGCCTCTAATTTATCTGGACCCATAATGAGATTTACCTGGATCCATAATCCATTTCAAATTTATCTAGACCCATAATCCATTTGTAACCGTCCAGAATCAAAGTTCTAATAGTCCTTTTGCTGTTTATTTAAAAATAAATAAATTAAGTCCTTCAACTTGCAATTGAAATTTCTTTCACGAAGACGAAGACTCACCGGGTGATTTCAACTTCTCGATTCAAAGTTTCTTAATAGCAGAGAAGCAGTTAATGAGCAATTTCCAAAGGTACTTTTTAAAAGCAAGTAGGCAAATCCAGTGTCCTTTTAAAACAGACAACTGTGGAGTGAACCAAATGTCTATTTTAATTCTAAATTCACTATCAAGATCTCTATCTTGCAGTCTTCTTGGGAGGAGCAGCTGTCCAGAGTATTTGTGGGTGATCTTAAGTCCACGGCTTGTTCAGGGAAGAATTATGAAGAGCAGGTTCCCGTACAAAGTTTTCAGTCTGCCATAGTTTTAGCTTCACATTTTGTGCAGCTATCCTCAGTTCACCATTTCTTCCTCCAAAGTCCGTAATTTCTTAATTTTCCAAAAGGAAAGGATGAACAGTTGGACACATGCATTGAAAGCCCCTGCCGTGGCTTCAAGGAAAAAACTCAACTGAAAGCAACTCAGAGTTGGCCCTGCCTTCAGATCAGTCATGGTCAGGACCAACCTTAACTCTTGTTGTAGTATCTCTTTACATCAGGGTTTAGTGTGAGCAGATGTGGTGAGTGTGACTTGGTTACCATAATCTGCCCAAGCGTCGTTTTAGTAATCCAGGATAAATTTGCCTCCGATTCAGATAGTATAACTGAGCTGAATTGTGCATTAGGAAAGTTTACTGTGGTTGCTGTTGAGTCTCACATACATTCTGTACCATATCTCAGCCAATGAATTGCTTTTCTTTTCTGTGATATTCTCTCTTTCTCTCTCTCCTTCTCCCTCCCTCCTTCTCTCTTTGCGTATATTCCCCCAAAGGGGGGAGAGGGAGGGAGAGAGAGAGAAAGAGAGAGAGAAAAGAGAGGGGGGAGGGAGGGAGGGAGTGTGTGTGTGTGAGAGAGAGAGAGCTGTGTGTTTTTTGCATACAACTTTCTTAACATCTACATGTGTGGTGGCATCTTTCCTTAAGGTAAAACATTTCAATATGAATCGTTTTCTAAGACACACAGTTCCACCTGCAACCCAGGACTCACTGCAAAATTCAAAGAAAAGAGCTTTCTTTTGATCTAGGAACAGTTCAAGCCATTGCAACAAAAATCAGATTGCTTAAAAGCATGACTCAAACACGTTTTCTCCTTCTCTGTTCTTAACAGAGGTGAAGAGGAGAGTGGAAACTGATGATGGATTGGTGTTGCAAGTATTTTAAGATTTGGACATGATTTTTACTCTCTTTGGTGATGCACTCTGGATCAGACATGAACTCTTCCTCCTCCTCCTCCTCCTCTTCCTCCTCCTCCTCTTCACTATATCACCCCAATGGGATCTTTGTAAGGTCTAAAGTCATTCTTGCAATCAGTTATAAGGTTCAACGCTGCTGCTTCTCTGTGTAACCTGTCCCCTTTCTGTTTTCATTTCTTAAATTAAAACAATCTTTAAAAAGTGGCAGATGAGACAGAAAGTCTTATGGGGCTGGAGAAGATCAATAATCCCCATCAAGGGGCCAGGGCAGGGCAGGGCAGGGCAAGGCAGCAGAAGACACACCCCACCCCACATACCTCCATGTGATCTCATTCAAGAATCCTATCCCTTCTTTGTTAGATGCCCAACCAGACTGATATTCCTCAATGCTGCACAGAACATAGAATCATAGGGTTGGGAGGGACCTTCTAGTTCAACCCCCCCTGCTGAAGCAGGAGATCCTAAGCTATTCTGGACAGTCTCTTCTTGAAAACCTCCAGGGATGGAGCATTCTACAACTTCTGGAAGTAAGCCATTCCACAGGCAGTTGCCTCCACCCAAGAATGGAGCAGAACCCCTTGGAGACATAACCAGCTGGATAGTCCTACTCAGAAGGAATGTTTCTGTTGGAGAGTAGCTCTTTACCAGCTGCCACCTGCAGACTTGATATCCCTGTCTTGAGCAAACCGCCTGCTTTCCCTCAAGTCTTCCAGCGCCTGGAGGGCATGTCCTTATGATTTGCTCGGGTTTTGTATGGCCTCTCATTTGAGAAGACTCCTGGATGTCTGCAGAGGTGTTTTGTCTCACGCCTTCCTTGAAAGGTTGCCTTGGAGTGAGTGCTCTGGAATGCTTGGCAAGGCCACAAGTGGACATAAAAAAAAATCTGGGTCGTGTTTGGGAAGGCCAGACTGAACAATGAGCAGTTCATGAGCCCATAAGGATGACCCGTGCAATTAAAGTCCGGGATTCTAGAAATGCTTCTTCGTATCCATGCTACAATGTCAAACACACTGGAAGCAATGCTAAGCAATGAGCCACGGTGGCGCAGTGGTTAGAGGGTGGTACTGCAGGCGATTTCTGCTGACTGCCAGCTGGCTGCAATTTGGCAGTTCGAATCTTACCAGGCTCAAGGTTGACTTAGCCGTCCATCCTTGGCGGGTGGGTCAAATGAGGACCCAGATTGTTGGGGGCAAGAGGCTGACTCTGAAACCAACTAGAGAAGGTTGGAAAGCACTGTGAAGCTGTATATAAGGCTATTGCTAGGTGGAGAGGAAGGAAGGAAGGAAGGAAGGAAGGAAGGAAGGAAGGAAGGAAGGAAGGAAGGAAGGAAGGAAGAAAGGAAGGATGGAAGGAAGGAAGGACGGACCGTGGGGTCACAGTGGTTGGAATGCAGCATTGCAGGCTAATTCTGCCCATTGCCAGCAGTTCAATTGTCACCAGCTCAAGGTTGACTCAGCCTTCCATCCTTCCGTGGTCGGTGAAATGAGGACCCAGATAGTTGAGGGCGATATGCTGACTCTGTAAACCACTTAGAGAGGGCTGGAAAGCACTGTAAAGTGGTATATAAGTCTAAGTGCTATTGCTATTGCTACTTCAGTCACCTGCCTTCTGCCTGATATTTTTATATATTTATTAGATTCTCTGTATCAATAAAAGAGAATATTTGTGGCTCAGGGTTGAGCTGAAAGGAGAGGTCCTCAGTGCTCTCTAAGCTTAGTGGTCTTCCTTCAAGATGTTTCATTACCCAAATGAGGTAACATCATCAGTGCTAGTCATCCAAGCTCAGACAGCACCAAGGATCACTCATATTCTATACTCCCAGCTATTGAAATTTTTGAGAGAGAAAAAAATGCTCTCTAGGCAATGATAACTCATATTCTTTCCAGAGTCTAGGATTGTCTTAGCCACCATCATCTCGCTGTTCTTTTATCTCCTGGATCTTGGCTAGTTTTGAGAACCAGATGTTGCCTCCAGGATCTAAGGTAGCAAGTTCTAAATATCAATTAGAAAAGAGTAACAATGGAAAGGGGTGAGCCCTCCTGTCCATGCACCACTGCATGGCCTAATCCTAATGAAATTCGACAATTCTCTCTCTGCTCAAGCTTCCCCAACTTAATCTGGTTGATAATGTCTGGCCTACAGGTCACCTTTCACTTGCAACCATCATTGGGACCACAACTGAGGAGAGACCATTAAGCAGTGGAATGGCTTGCCTTGAGAAGTTGTGGGAGCTCCATCGCTGGAGGCTT
The DNA here is from genome assembly GCA_004320025.1 of Laticauda laticaudata. NCBI lineage: Eukaryota > Metazoa > Chordata > Lepidosauria > Squamata > Elapidae > Laticauda > Laticauda laticaudata. The sequence continues at coordinate 30,063 of BHFT01033245.1, forward strand.
TTAAGAAGAGGTTGAACAGCCACTTGTCTGGAAAGATGTGGGGTCTCAAGCTCCCTTCCAACTCTGTCATTCTTTTATTCTCTTGTTATCACTCTCTCTTTCTACTGCTTCCTGTCTCCTTGTTCCATTGCAACTTTAATTATGAGCAAGAAGTAAACCCAGAGTTCAAGACATTCCGCCACCACAATAATATCCTGACACAAACCCAACCTTGATGGAAACAAGGCAGAGTGTTGCAGGCTCTTAATGTCAGCTCCCTTAAGCAGCTGGGAAGACTTACTAGCTCGAGTTGGCACGAAGAGGTTAATATAAAGACCATTTTTTTAATGTGCTGATAGATGTGGGATGCAGCTTTCATCAACTGTATCTTACCGCAGAGTCCCTTGAAATTTAGACTGGTAGCTGTAATATATGAACTGACCTAGCTTGGCCTTAATTTCCCATCCCCTGAATCTCACCCTTTGGTCTCACCTCTAGGTTAGAAAGAAAGGCACAGACAAGATCTCTCTCATCTGTTGCAAAGAATATTGCAATTCTGTGTTTCATATAAGGTGGGGTGGGCCAGGGGTGTATGCAAGAGGTGGATCTGTAAGCAACTATTTATGGTATTCTTGTGATGGTTTGACTGCCACAAAACAGGTTGGGCTTGTTTATGATGGACAGTTCAACCGATGTAGTGCTGTTGGCCAAATGTTGAGCGCCAACTTGGAAGTCTTAAATTGACATTAATTTGGATTTGCTACCCACTTTCCCCAACTCAGTCAAGAAAAGGAAAGTGGCCTAAATAAAACACAATAAGCCATTAGTACAAAAAAAAGAGGGTTACACTTAATTTTCTCCAGGAACATGAACGTAGATTTGGCTTGGAGAATCTGTTTGAGGACTCATTTAATAGAACATAGGATAATAGAGCTGGAAGGGACCTTGGAGGTCTTGTAGTCCAACCCTCTGCTCAAGCACAAGACCTTATACCAGGGGTCTTCAAACTTGACAGCTTTAAGACTTGTGGACTTCAACTCCCAGAATTCTTCTGCCTCCAGTCATGTTAGCTTGGGAATTCTGGGAGTTGAAGTCCACAAGTCTTAAACTTGCCAAGTTTGAAGACCCTTGCCATATACCCTTCTGGAGAAATGGCTATCCAGTTTCTTCTTGAAAATCTCCAGTGATGGAGCATCCACAACTTCTGGAAGCTTCCCTTGGTTAATTGTTCTCACTGTCAAGAAATTTATCCTTAATCCTAAATTAGATCTCCATCTGATGATATAGAACAGCACGGTTGGAGAAACGACACTCCAAAAATACATGGGATAAATGATATGCAAAGATAAAAGTTTCTTCTGTCCAGTCAAGCCCAACTCTAGGAGGCATCTCTGTTTCCTAGCCAAGGAAGCCAGCATTGTCCAAAGACATTTCTGTAGTCATGTGGCCACCATGACTGTATGCTGAGGAGCATGGAACATTGTTACCTTCCCACCAAAGTGGTACCTATTTATCTACTCTAATATACATGCTTTTCAAACTGCTAGGTGGGCAGGAGCTGGAGCAAGGAATGGGAGCTCACCCCATCACATGGCGCTCGGATCTCGAACCTGGGCTGTTGGCTTTCAAAGTAGAGAATTCTCAAAGTACGATGCAGGAGGGACCTTATTCCCATCCCGAGTGTTTTTAGTAGGAAAGGGTTGTCTGGCAGGATTTTTCTCCTCTTTCCTTTGATTAACACACCAAATCTTTTGCAAAAGGAGCAAAGTTAATATGATTTGGAGCCCTGGTCTCAACGGGAGCCTTCAGTAAAGCCAGGGGCACCTTGGCAAACCCACAATTTGTGTCTTTGCTTGGAGTCACTTTCTCCTGACCTTGAGCAAATGTCCTTTTGGGATTCGGTCCCTGCTGCCAAGCTGCCTGACATCGCCAGCTCGCAGGTTACCATGGCAACCCGGGAAAGAAACATGAGTTTGGTAATGTTGCTTTATTGGGCCAGGAATGTGGATGATGGGCTGGGGGAGACGAGGAGGAGGAAGAAGAAGAAGAAGAAAGTACATCATTGCACCTTTGCATTGTTTAAGAAAAAAATCACACACACCAGGAATATGCAAAAGGCTAGAGAGCTTTGCAAAAATCAGCCACGCTCTTATACAACACAATCTGAGGCCTGTTTGATTCATATAGCTACCACACTGGGGTTGTGCACACATGCTACTTGGTTACTGAATCAAACCATTTTCTGGGTTTGTGCAATGCCCCGAGCTATCAGGGAACTCAACAAGCCAGGATTCATGCCATATGCAAACATCTAACTGAAGTAGCTCTCGACTTACAATTATTTGTTTAGCGTCTACTCAGAAGTAGGTAGATAGATAGAATTCTTTATTGGCCAACTGTGATTGAACACAAAAGGAATTTGTCCTTGGTGCATTTGCTCTCGGTGTACATAAAAGGAAAAGATACATCCACCAAAAATCATAAGGTCCAACACTTAGTAATAGTCATAGGGTACAAATAAGCAATCAAATCATACCAGGAAACAGTCACTATAAATTGTTAGGATACAAGCAATGAAGTTACAGTCATACAATCACAAGTGCGAGGGGATGGGTGATAAGGAGTGATGAGAAGATTAATAGTAGTGCACAATTTGTAAATCGTTGGGCGGTGTTGTGGGAATTATCTGTTCAGCAGAGTGATGGCTTTTGGGAAAAAACTGTCCTTGTGTTGAGTTGCTCTGGTGTGCAGTGCTCTATAGTGTTGTTTTGAAGGTAGGAGTTGAAGCAGTTTATGTCCAGGATGTGAGGCACTGAATAAGAGAGTCCCCATACTTATTACCAGTGCAGCATCCCCAAGGTCATATGATTGAAACCCACCCCTCATGATGGCTTAATAAGCCACCTGTCAGCCTTGGAAGCCATGTTTCACTTGGAAGCTTCGAGGCTGCCACATTCAGTGCCTGGGGATTTGGGAGGGGGATTTCATGGTCGGGTAGAAAGCTAGACACAACAACATTCTTTTCTCAGAGAGTCAAGGACATGTCGCCCTGCACCTGGAGGGAAGTGGCAAGAGGGATGTCTCCAGTTGGGACGTTGAAGATTTGATCGAGCCATGTGATGGACTGGTGGGTGCAGGGGAGGGATCTTTGATTTCTCTTTTGGGAAGGGGAAACCAGGAACTCTCAGATTGGGGTTTTCCCAGATGTGCTAATATGGCAACTTTAATAAAATGGAACTTTGATGAATTGTTTGTCTCAGAGTTTATTGGGTTGGAGTTGGTTAGTTGGAACTCTGACACCACCACAGAGATGATTTGAGGAATTCACAGGTTGCAAAAGCAAGTTAGACCTCCGAGGAAGTCTCCAGGAATGTAGACATTGAGGATATCAAAAGGCCATCTCCACATTTAGGGTGTATGGCCAAAAACACATCCACACTCTATACTCTTTCTGAGGTGCTCCATATCAGTCTAGCAATGGATGGAAACTCATCAAGGAGAGAAGCAACCTGGGATTAAGGAGAAACGTCGGAACAGGGAGGACAATTAACCTGTGGAACAGAAGTTGCCGTCAGAAGTTGTTGAGAGCTCCATTATTGGAGGCTTTTAAGAAAAGATGGGACAACCACCTATCTAGAGTCTCCTGCTTGAACCAGGGGGGTGGACTAGATGACCTCCAAGGCCCCTTCCAGCTCTGATTGAGAAGGTGATTAGAAGTTTTTGATTCCTCTCCTTCCCAAAATAACTTTCTCCCAGAAGGAGGAGACTTTGTTTTGGGAAGGAAGGAAGATGCCCTCTGTGAAGGAAAACTCAACTCTCACCCCAAAGCCAGCCATCTCAGTGTTCGTTTGTCGTTGGAAGCCAGCCCTAAGGGGATGCACGGATCTCCTTCAGGCCAAATATTCCAAGGCCCTGGGAGGCTGCAATTCTTACACGATCCACTTTTCTCTTCTGTTTCCCCCCCCTCTCTTTCTCCACCCCTCCCGTCCTTTTTAAATCGCTTTTGCATTCTCCACAGTGATTAAGAAGAGGCCAAAAGGCACGGCGCAAACACCACAGGAAGATAAATTCTTTCCCTCTTGTCATTTTTTATTAAACTGCCCATCAGCTGGCAGTTAGCAAGAGGGGGGAAAAAAAAAAGCTGACTCAAGAACACGACATGCTGGCTTGGAGCTTATATTGGGAACCAGGAAAAAAATTAGTGCGGTGTAGCCACGGCTGGTTCGCCATCAGCAGAGATGTAGGGTAGGGAGGACAGGTGGTTGGGCTGCAAATAAAGGAGAATGTTTGTAGCTCAGGGACGGAGGGAGGGAGGAAATAAGGAAGAAAGGAAGGAAAGGAACAAGACTGAGGGAAGGAAAGAAGGAAGGAAGGAGAATGAGAAGAAAAGAAGAGTTTGGAAAGGAGAAAGAAAGAAAGAAAGAAAGAAAGAAAGAAAGAAAGAAAGAAAGAAAGAAAGAAAGAAAGAAAGAAAGAAAGAAAGAAAGAAAGAAAGAAAGGTGACAGGTATAGAGGTGGCCCATAACCCTGTGATTTGATTAATTTTGGACAGCAGAGAGAGGAAAGAGTGATCATGTTATCTGCAGTTCATTTTTCCTCACACTTAAATGCAAAGGGAAATAAATCTTCGGTTTGTCCTGTTCCTGCCTCCAACCATATTTCGGGGGGTGGGGACTGAAGACTCCGACATTGGTCCCCAAACCAAAGCTTACCCTCCAAGCGATGGGCTTCCCTTTGAGACCCCGCCCGCAGGCCATGGGAGAATTGATGGGAAAGACCTCCAACCAGCAATTTTTGGGGGAGACAATCTATCACGCATTCCTTTCTTTCCGAAAACAGAGCGGCCTTCAGAAGGGGTGAGAGGTAGCATGTTTCTCGCCACGTCTGTGTCTTCTGAGAGTATCAAAAGAAGAAGAAGAAGAAGAAAAAAAAAACCCCTGATGCCCCCAGGGGAAGAGAGTGAGAAGAGAGGCTGGGAATGCGTCCTAAAACCTCCAGAGCCGAGCTGGGAAGTGGATGGCTGCAACGATGACGAGGAGGACGACGTTGGGCCCAGCTGCATTCCAGAGGCTTTATTCCAGAGATTCCTTTGGCTGCGGTTTATCTCAGATGGTGGGGTTGTATTTTGGGGGTGGTGGTGGTGGTGATGGAATTTAATTTGAGAGCCTCTGTTGCCCTGTCATTCAGGGCAGGAGATTCCCAGGAATTACCAAAGTTCAATAGGTCGCACACACAGGGGAGAGCTGGGGGGGGGGGAGGGAAATAAAAGTGACAAGGAAGAAAAGGTGGCGTTAGCCCCCCGAAAACCCCTGCAGACGGGCTTATTATGAGCCTGGGCGCTCCAGGTGCTCGCCGCCGTTTCGCATTTTTGCTTCTTTCCCCGGGACAACATGGTTTTTATTTGTGGGCGCAGCAGATCTGTCTCTCCAGCACCGGAGCGATCTGGACCGGGGACGGATCTCGGGCACAGCGGAGGACCCATGGAATTAGCATTGCTGGCAGTCCAGTGGGTCTTTAATTTTAAGAGTTAAAAAAGTTCTGTTTGAAATAAAATGAAAGACAGGGTTGGTTTCCTTGGGTTTCCTTCCTTCCTTCCATCCTTCCTTCCTTCAATCCATCCATCTTCCCTCCCTCCCTTTCCAATCTATCAATCCATTTTTTTTCCTTCCTTCCTTCCTTCCTTCCTTCCTTCCTTCCTTCCTTCCTTCCTTCCTTCCTTCCTCTTTCTTTCTTTCTTTCTTTCTTTCTTTTTTCTTTCTTTCCTTCCTTTTTCTTTCACAATTCAGACCTTTAAGTGGGACACAAGAGAATGTCCACTTTCTCTCGACTAGGTCAGCAACATGTGGGCAATTCAAGTTACCGGTCATAGGTGAGCTCCGATTGAATGGCAGGTGTGTGAACCAGAGACTGGAAGGGCAATGGCTTTGAAAAGAGACAGCCAAGGGGGACATTGCAGATCTTTGGAAATACCTTATTGGCACGTCATTCCAACACGCTTTCCTGGGATACGGAACAGCGGCCTTTAAGTTATAAGAAGGCAGATTCCCAACACACGTTAGAAAATGTCCCAACAGGAAAAGCAGTTTGACATGGGAGACAATTCCTCGGGACATGTTTTGGGCAGAGTTATCTGTCATGGACGCTTTGGTTTGATTCCTGCACCTGGAAGAGATAGTTGGCCTTCATGACTTCAACAGCCCTGTATGACTTGAGTGTCAAGAAAGGTGATCAGAAGGTAGCAGTTCAGCGGTAAGTCTAGAATGACAGCCAGATGAACTCTTAAGTCCCCAGGTACAATTATGGTTTGATGGAACCACCTAAGCTTTCAAACCATCAAAGCGGAGAGATCCTAAATGTTCCCCACCCACCCCAAAAGAACATTTCAGGCCTGCTATGGAGCTTTCACAACCAGAGGATGTTTTTCAGCAACCAGCCTACCTCCTTGGCCTTTGGTTGGTAGCACTTGTGCTTCGTTTCTCCCTGGCTCGGGGTCTCCAAGCGTGATCTGCTAAGTTGGGCTGTATCTGCACTCCGAAAGAGGCCAGTTGCAACACGCCGTTGTCTGCAGTGAAGATGTCATCATTCTTTCCTTCAAGATTTGATGGGCAAGGAGGCCGCCATGGCTGCTCTCACTCAAAGACTGTCAAGGAAAGAGCTTTTTAATCCCATCAACACGGCCTTGTCTCTTTCTGGAGGCTAATTACAAGAGCTGGAAACATGCGGAGGTGTCTCTCCAACAGGTTGAAGGGGAAGAGCAGACCTGATGCTACAGCAAAGGAGTTTGGTTTTTTTTTCCACAGGAGGTCTCTTCTCTTCCAACCCCCCCCCCAAAAAAATAAGAGTGTTGCATTTTCAGACATTTCAGTTATTTATACTCTTTCATTTCCCCCCCCCAAAAAAAATTCAGTGATGAACAATTATAAAAAAAGATGTTGTGACTCTGGAAAGAGTGCAGAGAAGAGCAACCAAGATGATTAGGGAACTGGAGGCTGAAACATATGACGAACAGTTGCTGGAATTGAGCATGTCTAGTCTGATGAAAAGAAGGACTAGGGGAGACAGGATAGCAGTGTTTCAATATCTCAGGGGTTGCCCCAAAGAAGAGGGAGTCAAGCTATTCTCCAGAGCCCCTGAGGGCAGGACAAGAAGCAATGGGTGGAAACTAAGCAAGGAGAGAAGCAACCTAGAACTAAGGAGGAATTTCCTAACAGTAAGGACAATTAATCAGTGGAATGACTTAGCTTCAGAAATTGTGGGTGCTCCATGGAGGTTTTTAAGAAGAGATTGGACAGCCATTTATCTGCAATGATATAGAATCTCCTACTTGAGTAGGAGGCTGGACTAGAAGACCTCCAAGGTCCCTTCTAACTTGGTGATTTGAGTCAGAGGTTAGGGTTACATCATCATTATCATCATTATTATTATTTATTGCACAGTCAGCCAGACTTTTGTTGTCTTTCTTATCAATGACAATTGTTAAGTCCGGGGTGTTGTTGTTGTTATTTTGCAAATCCAAGGAAGCAGCAGCAAAGAGCAAACACAGCATCTGACCATCCCTGAGATATTCTCATTTGTTTTCATTTCTTCTTAATGAAAAAATAAGTGGGTCTCCACGTAGTTAGTGGAAGGAAAAGCCCTATTTTTGTTTCAAAGAATCAGAGAGCAAGGGAATTTCAGCTCAGTGCTAGGGGGCTGGAGCGGAATATCAGTTCTCTTTCTGTTTTTCCGAAACGTGAACTGCCTAACCCCCAGATACAACTTTTACACTTTTTCCTCCCCCTGTAGCTCATCAACTGCATGCATATTTGATGACTTGGAAACAATATCGGCAAAATAAACGAGCCTTCTGCAGGGTTCCTGATGCGCTTAATTGTCTCTGTTGGCTTCACAAGAAAAGAGAGCTCTAACTCAAGGAATATAGATGGGGACAGCAGGAGGGAGAAAGAGTGACGCTCAAAGCAAACATCCTTTAAAACCCCCAGAAGATCCTTCAATCAGGGATGGGCCACCATTCTCATGGGCAGAGCTCCAGTTCAGTTCCTGGGGGTGGGTTGCTCTAAAACGGAGAAGGGGGAGCTTGTCTTTTTTCTTTATCCCTCTCCTGCCTGCTTTTCGTCCTCCTTCTCTCATTTCTCCCCTTTTTTCTACCCAGCCCATACATTCCTGCACAATATTTTCCCTACAGTACCCTTTAAGCAAAGAATGTTGCCCCCATGCAACACAACCTGAGGATACAACCCCTTGGGTTGAAATTTGGAGGGGGGGGAGAGAGGGAAAGGGAGAGGCAGGGGGAGGGAGAGAGAGGGGGAAGAGAGGGAGGGAGAAGGAGAGAGGGAGAGAGAGAGAAAGAGAGAGAGGGAAGTAAAGAGAGAGAGAGCACCAGTTTTGCTCTATAAAGACATTTCTTTTTGCATTTGGATTAAAAAATAGAGAGAAGCCCAGAACTCATTTATTGGGATCCTTGGTGCTGCCTGAGCTTGTTGGTTTTCTTGCAGATGTTTCAGTGCACTGATGATGTTGCCTAGTTGGATAAGGAAACATCTGCAAGTCAACACCAAATATCAGAGAGCACCAAGGAGGCCACAGTCCTCCTCCTCCTCCCTTCCACCACTGATGATTTTACCTGGTTGGGTAATGAAACATCTGCAAACAAACTACCCAGTTCCAGAGAGCACCAAGGACCCCATAGCCCTCCACCTTTTCTTCCTCCTGCACTCCACAAACCTAACTCCTTTCTAGCATTGATGAAGTTCCCTAGTTGGGTAATGAAACATCTCCACACATACATACACAGCCACACAAAAACCCACCCCAAACCAACCCTTTTCCGAGATCAGACAGCCCATGGTGCAACCCTGAACTACAAATATCCTCTTCTATCTGTATCCCAGTTATAGAATACTTTAATGTACCAACTGTTGGTTTTATTTCTGCCAGGACAGAGTTGTGACTCTTGTCAAAAGAGACCCACTGAGTGGCTTGTTAAATGGGGATTCTGCCTTACGGACTGGAGTTTTCTCATTATACCGCAAACTACAAGCTCCCCTGTTGGTTTTTCCTCACCCTTTCTAATCTCCCGGCTTAATTGGGTGTGCGATTATTTAAATGTCAGTGCCAGCCAGTTCATTTACCGACGGGTGAATGAAAGGGAGGGGGGGGGAGGAAAGGAGAATGAAAAACTGGAGAGAAATAAATTAATAAAACATATTCACCCGCTTGTCTTGGGCTCGGGGGAAATGAAGAGTTTAATAGTAAGGAAGCTGTTCCCCATCTGGTGCTTGCCTTGGCAAAGCACAGGAGGAGGGTGTGATGGATTTATTGTGGCATTACTAGGCCTGATGTGAAATAATCTAGCAGCAAGGAGGTTATGGCTCTAAAGAGAGCCATCAGATGCTTAGGAGACATGGATGTTTGAGAGGATTAACTCTGCTTAAATCAATACGGGTCATGAAAACAGAACTAACCAATCTTGTGGTCACTCAATTATTTAAGATGAGCGGCTGTATTCCCCATAGGGCGGAATTAAACACATGCTTAAGGGGAACTGCCAATTACACCCAGGCCCTTTACTGCTGAGTTAAGGAGCTGGTGGTAGCAAGCAAGGGGAGGTTTCTCTTGGGTCCGAAAAATGGCATCCGGCAACGTACGGTAAGGTAGGGAAGGTGAGCTGATCAATGTTTGTCCTGGATTGTCCGAGCACTGATAATAATTAACGGGTGGAAGAGGAGGGGAAAGAAAAAGGAATCAGAATTTCTATTTAGGAAACCAACATTAATGGGGAAATGCTGCAACTGTGCCTGTTTTTTTCCTAAGGTCTGTCAATCGGTCTGAAATCCTGCAGTTTAACACTGCAAAATAACCCAGTCTTGGCTAGGATAAGACAGCTGCAGATGTTCATAAGAGCAATCGCACTTAGACTTATATAGCACTTCACAATGCTTGACAGCCCTCTCGAAGCGGAAGGATGGAAGGCTGAGTCAATCTTGAGCCGGTCAGGATGGAACTGCTGGCAGTCGGCAGAATTAGCCTGCAATGCTGCATTCTAACCAATGCACCACCGTGGCTCAAAGATCGATATCGAGCGATAGATAAATAGAGAGATATACAGACAGAGACGGAGAGAGAGTGAGCAGTAGCATTTAAACTTGCAGTATATAATATATTATATATATTATATAATATATAATATATTATATACTGCTTCACTGTGTTTTTACAGCCCTCCCTAAGCGCTTTACAGAGTCACCCTCTTGCCCCCAACAATCTGGGCCCTCATTTTATGAACTTTGGAAAGACCAAAGTCTCAGTCGACCTTGAGTCGAACTGCTGGCAGTCGGCAGAGTTTAGCCTGCAATGTTGCATTCCAACCACAGCGCCACCGTGGCTCTCACAACTTGTGCATTGGATCACGGTCATTTGGAGAAGATACAAAGAAAAACAGAATGACAAACACTATGACACGTAAGACTTATATGTGGCAGAGAGCTACGTTAATCTAGGCCAAGGGTCTCCAAATTTGGCAACTTTAAGACTTCAACTCCCAGAATTCGTCAGCCAGCGTGAAATTGCCCCTTCAAGAGATGCTAATTATAAGGATATTTGGGGGAAAAAAAAAAGTATAATCTGGGCAGACAACCAGGAGACACCAATCGATTCCAGATCTTCAGAGTGAATTTATTGAAGGCCATTTCAAGAAGAGACCTGTCCTTCCCCATTCCATGAACAGAGCAGTTGCATTGATGGATGGCAACCCACTGTTTTTCAGCCTGAACTTGAAACTTGGTCTGTCACCCACTGATGCCTCTGTTTTGATCAAATATATTGAGAGTGGATGTCCCTGGAAATATGTCCTTGAAGTTCCTCTCTCTCTTCTGAGACCATATGCAGGTAGTCCTTGACTTACAACTATGATTGAGCCCAACATTTGAGCAAGGCGATTGTGAAGTGGGTTTTGGGTTAGGTTAGCAACGCGGTTTTTCAATCAGCCTGGTTTCCATGTTGCCTTTGCTTGTCCAAAGGGGATGATACGACCCAGGGACGACGTAACCATTATAAATAAATTCACCCAGCGCCCGGATCTGGATTGTGTAACGATGGGGATGCTTTAAAAGTTGTTGGTATGAAAAAAACCAGCCATAAGTCGCTTTTTTCCAGTGTTGTTAGAACTCCAGAGGTGGGTATTCAGCCGGTTCTGACTGGTTGTGGAGAACCAGTTGCAGAAATTTTGAGTAGCTCAGAGAACTGGCAAATCTCTGACTGGCCCCGCCAACTCCATCTCTTCTCTGCCTCCCATTGAGTCAGAGGTGGCATTCAGTGGGTTCTGACCAGTTCTGGAGAACCGGTAGCGGAAGTTTTGAGTAGTTAGGAGAACCAGTAAATACCACTCCTGACTGGAGATTTTATAGTATTCTTCCCCTACCACGCCCACCAAGGCCCACAGAACCGGTAGTAAAAAAAAAAATGAATCCCACCACTGCATTGAGTCCCAGCTGATGGGCTGGGTCTCCTTTGGTTGCCCTGCACAGGAGAACGGAGCTGGAAAGCAGGTTAGTGGGGTGGGGAGGGAATGGAGACTTTGCAGGATCCTTCCCCTGCCATGCCCACCAAGCCATGCCGCCCACAGAATTGGCAGTAAAAAAAATTTGAATCCCACCACTGTATAACTCCAAACTAAATGAAAGGTTTTAAGTCAAGGATTACCTGTACTGTGAGAAGAAATTAGCACTTCAGAAGCTGACTGATCCCTACTACTAAACTCTTCATGGTTAGCTTCACGTTACAATTACTTGCACACAGCTAGAAGATCATGGGTGTAACTCCAGAAGCCATTATCTCCCTCCTGGCTAACTCTCCGTTGCAAAGCAAATTCTGCAGCCGATTGCCAAATTTATCAGGCCCGCATACAATCAATGCCAATGTAATTTTTTTTCCCCTGCAGCCATGCAGACATTCCTGCTGAAATCTACCTGGGGTTGAAACCCATGCTGAATATTCCAGAAAAGCGATGCGTGAAGTTGATTTGATGGGACAGGGAGCACCCCAAGCAAGACGGCTCTTCACCCACTCCAAGTTGGCTTGCAGTGAAGCTAAATCTTGGCACAGCCGATGTCGCCGTTGGGTGTGACCGATTGCTGCCTTGTTAAACTAATTTGGCTACCTGTCACACGTTGTCTGATTTGTTTTCTGCAGGTATACTAGTCTGTGCTTCCAGGGATGACATATGTAGGCGACACATGCACCAAAGGCAGGCGTGATTTTGGGATTTAAATAGCAAGTGCATGTAGGCTTAAATACTGCCCCATAGTGGGAAATTTTCATGTATTGTTAGCACGTAACCCCAACAATCTGGGTCCTCATTTTACCCACTTTGGAAGGATGGAAGGCTGAGTCAACCTTGAGTTGGTCAGGATCGAACTGCTGGCAGTGGGCAGAGTCAGCCTGCAATGCTGCATTTTAACCACTGTGCCAATAGGGGTCTAAAGTCCATGATAGACCTTATCGAGTACAATTTATTATTTTATTTAGCCTATGGTGTATCATGCATGGACTAGCAATATATGTCAGAAATGGTGTCGGGTTTCCTGCTTGGGAGGGGGGGCTGGACTAGATGACCTACAAGGTCCCTTCCAACTCTGATATTCCATATTCTATATATTAACATTTCACTTAGAGTAAGCATAATAAAATATAAATGTGAAAAAGATTTATGTTCAAATACCAATACTCTAGGCCATCTAACCATTGGAAGGCAGCATTGGAGGTCATCTAGTCCAACCCACTGCTCAAGTATGGGACCCTATACCATTTCAGACAAATGGCTGCCCAGCCTCTTCTTAAAAGCCTCCAGTGATGGAGCAACCCACAACGTCTGGAGGGAAGTTGTCCCACAGATTAATTGTTCTCACCGTCAGGAAATTTCTCCGTAATTCTAGGTTGCTGCTCCCTCTGATAAACTTCTTAAATTCTCAGACTCCCCGACAAAATGACCAGCACCAGAACCAGAAGGCTAGAAACTTCTGAGCAAACTCCAAAACCAATAGCAACCAAGATCCAATCTGAGCTTGTTTTCTCCAACCCAAATATTTGTGATGTCCGAAGCTTTCACCCCGCTCTGTCCTCTTAACATATTTGGATGTATTATATCTATTTTCTATCCATATCTATCTATATTCTATCTATATCTATATAAAAGCAAAATGCCACTCAAGCATCATCACAAAATCTCCAGAACCATAAACCCTACAAACTGGAAATTTGGCACGTAGGTTCCTTTTGGCTTCTAGGGGCTCACTAAGAAAGGATTTTTTTGAAATGATCCTCAGAGCATTTAGAGTATTTCCGATATTACTATTATTATTAACACGCTCCGATGCTCAGGAGTTCTACTCCCCCTCCCCACCTGAGAAGAAATCTCTTCCAAATGCAAAACACAAGCAGAGGAGTTGCAGTTTCAGTTTCAGAGCACCAAACAGCTTTACTACAGGACAGTTGAGCTAAGCCACGCCCAGGCTCCTTGCTGTCTCCTCCTTGCTCACACAGCAAATACTGTTTCACTTTCCAAAAAGCCCTCAACTCTCTCACGCACTGACAGGATGGTAGCCAGATGAATACCGATGGATGCTGGGAGGCAGAGGCAAAATTCCCTTCCCCTTATTTTCCTCCCCAAAAACTAAGCCCGACCACATAGTTTCATAGCGAAGCATGGGGATCCAGCTGGTATATTTATATAAATAAGACTTTTCCAGCAGACTTTCTCTGAAGATTACGCTGGAGACAGCCCTGCCAGGAATGAAAGGCGAATTGGGGAAGGGGTGGGGGGACGAGAGGAGGGGAGGAATCCAAGGTGAACATTCCAGAGCCATGACTCGGATCTGCGCCTGCACCTTTGCGCAGGAGACGAGACAGGCCCGCGCCTCCCCCCCACGCTGCGCCTTGAGGTGTAAGGATAGCCGCAAATGGCTAATCAGGATCATCTGTTTGGGTTTTCGTTTTTCAATGTTATTAGGGCTTCTTGAGACATGGCTGAGGAATGTGACCGATGCTTTCAAGTCAAGAGCCCCGGATCGAAGGCTGGGGGCGTTTCGGTGGCGTGCCGGTGACCTGCCTCCAGTCCTTCACCTCTGGGGAGTGGGTGCCAGGATTTGGGGTGGGGGGGAAGGAGGAGGGGGGGAACCTCTCATCTGCCTATGCTGGGTCCAGGAAAAAAGGAAAAAAGAGAAGGGGGGGGCACAGGCAAAAAGCCAAATATGGGTAAAACCAGGACAGTTAAAAGGCCTTTGAAACTTGGAGCAAATAATGTAAGGCTACAAAAATCATCAGTGGTGTGGGTGAGGTGGAGAGAGTTGTCCTTCCCTTCTTCTTTCATCCTTTCTTTTCCTTTCTCTTTCATCCTTTCTTTTCCTTCCTCTTTCATCCTTTCCTTTCCCTTTTCCCTTCCTTTCCCTTCCTCTCCTCCCCTCTTGTCCCCTCTCCCCTGCCCTCCCCTTCCTCCTTTCCTTTTCCTTTCCTTTCCATTCTCTTCTTTCAAAACTGCTTATTTTACCTCTGTACAAGTAGTCTTTGGACATACGACCACAATCAAGTCCAAAACTTCTCTTACTAAGTGAGACAGTTGTTAAGTGAATTTTATCCCGTTTTAATAGCTGCAGGGAATTTAATACCTGCAACGAATTGCGGCAGTTATCAAATTCGTAGCATGGTCGCTAAGTGAACCTGGTGTGTGAAAAGTGGTCGTCAATTCCTTTTTCTAGGGATACAGTGCCGTTGTGACTTTGAGCAGCCACTAAATGAACTGTTCTAAGTCCAGGACTACCTGGACAAATGCTGACTATCCTTCAGAGAAGAATATTTTCCTCAGCTGGTGACACAAACTTTCTCTCTTTTCAAGCAGAGCTATTTATTAGCATCTGAGGAGGCAATGATTGACAGCATGTGAATGAAACCATCAAAACATCTGAGAAACCAGGGAAGTGTTAGAAAATATCTCTTAAAAAGCAGAAGTATTTTGATTTTCTTTCTTTCTTTTTGAAGGGAGCTTCAGGAGAAAATGCATTTCTGGCTCTAGAGGGGGAATTCCATATTTATCTTAACAACAATAAAAGCAGACCCAGCAACATCTCTGCTCACGTGTGTTACAAAACACCCTGCGAAGATTATGGGCTATTATTCTTGAGGCCATTTGTTCATCATCTTCATTTAATGACCCCATAATCCCTTGCAGGGTGGAATCTGGGCAACTGATTGGAGATGAGTGTTTACTGGCCAGATGCCCTTCCCGTTGCCAGTGTGGAGTTTTGTTCAGCACATATATTCTCATCATGCCCACAGAAAGATCTGCCTCCTGATTGTGAGGCGAAAAACAGGCCATTTGTTACTGAAGTCCAATTGTTCTCTGCGGATCAGAAGTGTGTGAGTAGAGGCAGCTACACAAAGCAGGGTTAAATTAACAGCGTTGCTGCGTTCCCTTAAGCTGATTACTTGCATAGACAGCCCTTCCTATTAGTGCGGGGCAATATTGAAAGTTATGAGCTTTTGAATTCTTCTTCCACCCTCCCGGAATTTGCTTGCATTTCCTGTTCTCTCTGAAGTGGTCCAGCTTCACCCATCCTTTGAAAAGCAACAGCTTTAAAAGCGTAAGACGGGCTTCCTTGCCCTGTTTGCGGTTTGGCAATCTTCACAATTGGAGGTTCGTTTTTTATTTTCATTTTTTATTTTAACGCCAGCCTAAGGAATCTGGGGGTTGGGTTGGCAGGGCTGCCCCTCGTGGCTGTACTGGTGAAGTGCAGCGTTCGAGCGAAGCGTTTCGTCCCCATTTCTGAAGGCAGCCGGACTTCCTTCGTTTTTCCTTGAAGATGATGCTCTTCTTATCCAAGAAGCTTCTTCGGTTCTGAACTGAATGGTGGAGAAATGTTGGTTTCTCTGAAGAACAGCTGAAGGAATTGGGTATGGCTAGCCAACAAAAAGGTGCACAGTGAAGGATGTGGTTTTCCCAGTGGCAATGCATGGCTGTGAAAGTTGGACCATAAGGAAGACTGAGCGCCAAAGAATAGAGACCTTTGAACTCTGGGGCTGGAGGAGAAGACTCCCACGAGTCCCTTGGACTGCAAGGTGATCCAACTGGCCGGTCCTAGAGGAGATCCATTCTGACTGCTCTTTAGAAGGTCAGATCTTTAAGAGGAAACTCAGACTTTGGCCACCTCATGAGAAGGAAGGACTCCCTGGAGAAGAGCCCAATGCTGGGAACGATGGAGGGAAGAAGAAGAAGAAGAAGAAGAAGAAGAAGAAGAAGAAGAAGAAGAAGAAGAAGAAGAAGAAGAAGAAGAAGAAGAAGAAGGGGATGGCAGAGAAGGAGGGGGCTGGATGGAGTCCCTGAAGCAGTCGGCGTGAGCTTCAGTGGACTCCAGAAGATGGTGGAGGACAGGAAGGCCTGGAGGAACGTTGTCCAGGGGGTCGCGATGGGTCAGACTTCACAACTTCATGATGAACAACCACCACAGGCTAAGTGATAAGAAGGACCAGGGATGACATGATAGCAGTCTTCCAGTACTTGAGGGGCTGTTCCAGAGAAGAGGGGCTCAAACTTATTCTCCAAAGCCCCTGAAGGCAGGACAAGACGCAACGGATGGAAACTGATCAAGGAGAGAAGCAACCTGGAGAGAAACTTCCTAATAGCGAGAACAATTAAGCAGTTGCCTTGCCAGTTGCGAGTGCTCCATCACTAGAGGTTTTTAAAGGAGAGATTGGACAACCATTTGTCAGAAATTGTATAGGTCTCCTTCATGAGTAGGGAGTTGGACTAGAAGATCTCAAAAGCCCCTTCCAACTCTGCTCCTCTGCTAACCAGGTGGCAGCTTTTATAGCCTCCGTGGCGGAGAATTTCAGGAGTATTTTACGAGAACCCTCTAAATATGCCCTCCCTCCCCACTTTGCTCCCTCCCCAAGTGTTTTCCTTCTTTGGGGTAAATTATCCAACTTGGCAATTGGTGGGATTGCCTTCCAGGGAATATTTCTCTCTCTCTCTCTCTTTCCCCCTCTCCCCGCCAGGATTCCTAGGCGTGGCAGTAAGCTACCCTGTGTTGTCTAGCTTGTTTTTCTTCTCTTGGTGCTCTTTTCTCACTCTCCCCTTCATCTCCTTGGTATGCACATTCCTAACAAGCATTGGTTGGACCGAGCAGCCATGAGAGGGAGGGAGGGAGGACATGTAGTGCCTGCAGGAGGCCTGCTAAGCCAACTGTTGAGGCATGATGGAACAGTGCAGCTCTCAACAACACCTGATGTGGCCGTGATTCAACGTATCTTCTTGATAGGGGAAAAGCTAAACTTGGCCCAAACTTGGGTGGCAACTATCTGAAGGGTCCTTAGAAGAGGACCTGGCTTTGAAGCAGAGATGGACGCCTAGATGAAAAGGAAGAGAACAAACCACCAGGCTTCCTTTCTGCCACCTGAAAACAAGAGCTTCTCATCCAGCTAGCCCTCCAGAATCCACTTAGTGGCCGTTCAAAGTTACAACAGCCACTAAGAATTAGCATCGATGATGGTTTGCTTAAGAACTGCGGCAAGAAAAGTCATAAAATGGGAGTAAAATCCACAAGAAATGTCTTGCTCAGCAGCAGAGATGTTGGATAACATAAATGAGGGAATTTTTCGAGAAAATGGACGTGTCCACGAATACCACACTGGCCACCACTGGGTGCACATTTCATTTAACATTGGAAATCTTACCTTCCAGCCCTTTAGTGGGAGAATGTTCCAACACATATGCTTGGGCACACGGTGTTGTCACGCCATTCAAACCCATGGCATTCCGAAAATCAACTGGTCATTCATGGCAAAGCAGCAAAAGCAATGGAGAAACCAGATCATGAACACAGATTAACAGTTGGAAGGGACTTGTAGGTCATCTAGTCCAACCCCCACCCCCACCCTTCCGCCCAAGAATGAGACCCTACACAATTTCTAGTGTTGTTTCTTTGCAGTTCGTGCAAGGCAGGTGAGGCAAGAGCCAAGGACAAGAGTCAAAATGTTCAAAGCAGAGATCCTGAAGGGTTGATTCAAACAGGTTCTGGATCCTACAAAGTGGCTTCAAAAAAGAAAGAAAGAAATGAGCTTTTTGAAGTCAGGAAAAAAAAAAGACACAGGGTATTAACCACCTCTTGTAGGCAACTCAGATGACTTTTCCTGATTAGAAGGCCCTTGAGGCTTCTCACACTTACTCTTGGCAAAAACTAAAGACTTGACTCATGCTTTGAGCCTTTGGGGAGGAGGAGAGAAGGAGGAGGAGGAAGAGAACAAGGAGGAGACAAAAGAGGACATCTTCAGAAGGCAGAAATCAGCTCTTTCAACCCATCCTGTGGCTTGGTTTTGGGGAGATTCCATGGGACTTGCAGAGGAAGGAGAAGATGTGAAGGAAAGGCCATCATAGGAGATGACCAGGCTGAGCCCGAGGGAGGGGTCGGGCATGCCACTCGTCTTGAGTCTCTTTGCGCCCACTAGAGATCTAAGTCCAGCCCACCTTGAATTCCGTTG
Source organism: Laticauda laticaudata (assembly GCA_004320025.1). NCBI lineage: Eukaryota > Metazoa > Chordata > Lepidosauria > Squamata > Elapidae > Laticauda > Laticauda laticaudata. The sequence continues at coordinate 48,567 of BHFT01033245.1, forward strand.
ACTCTTATCTACCACCTATTTGCTTTGACCGTTAGTAGTTCAGATTCTTCTAAAGAGCATTAGGAGACAATCAGACTATATTCCTTTGAACTGCCTGGGCTCCTGATTTCCTAGGCTTGACAATCATCTTCTCTACCTTTCTGCCTCTCAAAGAGGTTGGGATAAGGCTGCCAGAATTTACAGGAAGGATGGCAATGAGGATCCCAAACTTCCAGAACGATGATGGGTTGGACAAGAGAAAAAAATGGCACAAGGATGGAGAAGAGAGGGAGGGAGAGAGAGAGAAAGAGAGAGAGAGAAAATGAGAATGGAAGATGGATGGATGGATGGATGGATGGATGGATGGATGGATGGACAAACAGACAATAGATGATAAATAATAGAGATGGATGGATGGACAGACAGATAGATGTTAGATAGAATAAATTAGATAGATAGATAGATAGATAGATAGATAGATAGACAGACAGACAGACAGACAGACAGACAGACAGACAGACAGACAGACAGACAGACAGACAGACAGACAGATAAATAGATGGACAGATAGATAGATAGATGATAGATCCATAATAGATAGAGATGGATGCATGGATGGATGGATGGATATAATCAGGGTATAATATTGTATCTACATTTGCTAAATCACCACACCGAGAAGATCTTGATGTAGTTGTATACTGAAGCAGATCAAGATAGGTAAGTGGGTGTTGTGTGTGTATGCTTTCAAAGTTTTTCTCTAAGCATCTATATACTTTGATATGGAAAATCAGGAAACATTAAAAAAAAATCACAGTTCAAATGAATAAGGAGGTGTTTTAAAAGGAAAAAATGCCAATCATTTTGAACATTTAATGTTCTTTATATCATAAACTGTTGGTGGGGCCTGAAGATAGGTATATATACCCCATATATCACTTTTACTGAACTGTTGCTAATCTATCAATAGAAATTATTAGACGGGTGCCACTAATAAATGCACATAAAGGCCCGAAATCCAGATCTCCAGAAGGAAGATGCAATATATCAAAAATGACCTAAATTTGGTTTTTCTTGGAACGCGGAGCACGGTAACCAACGCTTCACTTTCTGCTCAGCAAGAAGGATCTATTAGCAACCTGCTTCGTGATGGATTCATTGCCCTCAATTTGCATCTTCCTGTTTTTTGTTTAAAAAGAAGGCAAGGAATTCTACTCCTCCAAAATAAACGTCTGCACCATCAAGTGTAATCCGCCTTAGCGTAAATCCCAATTAAGAGGATTTGGAAAACTATGACTAATCTCATCCGGGCACGGCGGAGTGACATGCTATTGCCAGCTGTCCCTGGGCCGAGCTGGGTTATTCTCGCCACTGGGAAGGACAGGGGAGCCAAGAGCTTGTGTAAAAATAGTCTGTTGTGTTGCAGGGCCCTTTCTGGGTCAGTGGAAGAGGATGGGACGGGCATCTGTGGGTGGCATCGTCTTCTGACCTCCCACTGCTTCCCATAGAGGTTCTTCAATCCACCCAAAAGCAAGACACGCATGTCTAGACTTTCACCCTTAAAAAAAACAAACGGGGGTGGGGGGGGTGGAACCCCACTCTTTCCAACGATTTGCATGCATTCAGCAAAGGGAGGGACCCACATCCCTTTCCCCTTGTCAGCAGAACTCTCTCCTCCCACCGGCAGTGTGGAGCCGACAGGCGGGTTCGTTTATGCCTAATTAGCTGTGGAGACACCATCTCACTGACTTCTCCTTGATGAAGTGTGTGTGTGTGTGTGTGTGTGTTTTGTTTTTTGGCATGGATACAGATCTTTCTTTGACACAATAACTGGGTGGCAGGGTGGCTGGTGGGTGGTTAGGTGAGTGGTACCTTCATGAAGATGGATATTTTCATGTGCATTGGGGAGAACCCAGATTTTCACCTGTGTCTGTCTGTCTGTCTGTTTGTCTCTCTCCTTCTCTTTCTCCCTTCCTCCCTTCCTCCCTCTCTCTCTTTCTAAGAATCAGGTAGATTCCAACCAATCCTATAACCTTCTGATAGAAGAGAATATTTGTAGCTCCAGGTTGAAATCTGGGGGTCCTTGGTGCTCTCTGAGCTGGGTGGTTTCCTTGCAGGCATTGCACAACCCAACTAGGGAACATCATTAGTGGTAGAAGGGAGTGGGGTTTGCAGAGAGAAGGAGAAAGATTATGGGGTCATTGGTGCTCCCTGAGTTTGGGGTTTTCTTGCAGACCAAACTAGGAAACATCATCCATGCTAGAAGGGAGTGGGGTTTGTAGAGGAGGAGGAGGAGGAGGAGGAGGAGGAGGAGGAGGAGGAGGAGGGCAACCATGACTGTGGGGTCCTTGGTGCTTTCTGAACTTGGTGGTTTTCTTGCAGATGTTTCTTTACCTTACTAGGTGACATCATCAGTGCCAGAAGGGAGTAGGGTTTGTGGGGGGGAGGAGGAGGAGGAGAACTGTGGGATCCTTGATGCTTTCTGAGCTTGGTTGTTGTTTTGCAGATGTTTCATGACCAAACTTGGGTAACATCTTCCACGCTAGAAGAGAATGGGGTTGCCTTTTTTTATTGTATACAAGGGTCTTGCCCTGTTGTAGGGGTTGGGCTAGAAGACCTCCATGGTCCCTTCTGACTCTTGTTATTCTGCTTTCTAGTCTGTATTCTGATTTGCAAAGAGCTGGCGGAGCTTTTTCGTGTACTAACATTCCTAGGAAGGGAAATGTAGATTTGTGTATTAGGACATACATTCGGGTGGGTGGGTGGGGGAATGACACCTTTTAGCTTGTCTGTGTGTGGTGTTTGTGGGTAGTCTATCGGTGTGTGTATGTGTAGGAGGCAGACCAAGCTTTTGGTGAGCATCAAATGAGCTATCTCTCAGGCTTTGCAAGAACTGGCCAAGCCCAGCTGCCGCCTTCGCCGGCTGTTGCAGTGACTCACAGACAAGCCGAGAAAGGACTCACCAGGTCTCCATCTCCTGTCCTGGCGCTTTTGAGAAAGTTACTGCAGATGTGCCCTGAAGGAGATTTGCTTTAAGAAATTTGCACCCAGATAAGCTTTCCTGAACAAGCTTTCCCTTCTATTTATTCTCCTCTGAGTTTCTGCCAGGTTTCAGGGGCAGTAGTAGCATTAACCAACCATGGTTGTCGAAAGTGGTTGGCTGGGTTAATGGCTCAATTGAATTGTCAGTCTTCCTAGGTTAAACCAGACAGGAAACACAAGAACTAATTCTACTTCCCGGTAAGATATTCTTGCAAGTCTGCAATGCCACATCCACCTTTTTTACAACCAGATAAGTGGAAAGGGAATTTCCTTTGTGTTTCTCGCTCTGCCCCTTATGCAGCTCTGGGCTATGTGATCCCTTATCTGAGCATCCTCTAGGCAGCGTCTCTATCTCCCACTACCCTATTTTCCATTCTCATTTTCACATCCAGCATAGGAGGAAGCAAGTGGTCCCTGATGATACCAACACTACAGGGACAAGGTTATCGTCCCTGTTCAGATTACTTTGACCTCCAAGGTCATGAAGCAAAAATGACCCTATTGTGACAGGTGGATAATGTAGTTTTATTGTTTACCACTCGATGGCAGTGGCCAGGATTGATAAATCTATAGGGCTATAAAGTCAAATGCAGAGCCAGCTCCTCAAGATACCGGAGAAAGTTTGTTTCCTCTATTTCCTCTTCTTAACTGGAAATACCAAGGATATGAATCTGGGATCTTTGCGTGTCAATCAAACCCTCAGCTACTGAGAGCTGAGTCTTCTTCCTAATCGTCTTGTTCCTTGTGTCAAAAACCTGCCAATTAGCTCCAGGCAAGAAAAAGCATGAACGACAGTGACACCAGCTTCAGCAACTTTCCCCACCCCTGCTCTGGGCACACGTGTTCGTGATTCTCCACCATAGAGTCGCAGCGTTGATTGACAGCAGGAAACCCTCCCCCCAATTGGCATTTCCTTTGAAGGAACATCTGGTGGCCCCACTTCATTTCATGTTCCCATCATGTTAGAAGATGCAGAGATGCGGAGCGAGGCCGTCTCTGCCCAAGAGGCCTGGTCCTCAGCATTCAAAAAGGGCGTGGTAAGGCCATCAAGGACAATCTCATAATGTACACAGGAGAATTGGCTCCTCCAGCTTGAAGTCCTACACCCCTCATGCCAGAGAACAGCCCTACTTTGTAAAAAAAATATGCAAATAAATGTCTCGTCCTGCGGAGTTGTTTTGCTCCTTTGAAACATCCTCCAACAATGTCACCAAGCCCATTTTTAACTCTGATTTCTCACCTAGATACATGGTCAACAATCTGGAGAGTTGGGGTTTAAAAACCAGATGGGTGTGTGGGTGAGAAGTTACAATGAACCTAGAACTGAGATGAGCCAAAGTGAATTTCCTCTTGCTATTCCATTTATCCATTTAGAAGTAGATAAAGGAATGGACAGATTCCCGCACATGTGTTGGAGCTGAGCCTGAAGGAGGGGATCAGACATGTTATTAGTTTTGAGTCCCTTCATGCCCGCAAGAGAACTAAGTCCAGCCCATTCTTATATTCATTTGAACTGCCTGGATTTCCTGATTTCTCATGTTTGACAACGTTTTCTCAACATTTGGCATCTCCTTCAGTGAAGCAAAGTTGTTCTTCTTGCACTTATTTATTTATGATTTATTAAGCAGTCAATACAACTTATGTATCAAGTGCTGCAAAAAGAACACAAATAGCTGACTCATGTTGTTCTGGCTGCCAGTACATAATTCAGGTATATTCATGTCTCAGAGTTAAGGGCTTGGTTGCTTCTGAACAAAAACCAGGCATTGTCCTGCCTCCCCATGGTTTTGTAATTGACACAATTGCAGAGGAATTGACAGAAAAGTGAGCAAGAAGTTCCCAATATTACACATTCAGCCAAGAGTCAAAATCAAAGTGTTTCCCCACCCCCCTTTTCTGTTAACTTTGTAATCTAGTAGATCTCTGCTTTGCTTTCCTTAGGTCCAGACTGAAGAACAGATTGGCAGCTGGGTTCAAGGGTTCCAGATTAAGATTAGATGAGATAGATGGAATTACACCTCCAGCTTTAAGCTGTTCTCTACTTCTCCCAAGCGGCCTGCCTGTTGCATTCTGAATAAAACCTGATCAAACTTGATCTAGCAGATTATTACAGGTTCTGGCCAGCTTTTATTCTCTGCTGTTTTAGATCTAGATGCTTCTCAACTCTGCTTGAAAGCTTCAGAGCTTGAACTTCTTCAGATGGGGCTTCCAAGATATCTTGGACAGAAGATCGCTTCTGTTTCTGAGCTTTAGGTTCTCCTTCCACAACAGGAAGGATTCCGTTTCTTGAGGTTCAAAACCAAAGCTTCCAAAAAGCTTCGAGAACTTAAGAAACGACTCTAGGGACAGTGGGGTCCTTGAGCCATTTTTGTTGCTGTCCACCATTGTGTTGAAAGGTGTGTAGCTGTGGCCCTCGAGATGCTCCCTGCTTAGAGTTGTGAGTCCTTTTTGGCAGCTACAAAGCCAACTCAAGAGTTCTGAGTCATAATGAGAAAAGCCCTTCTTTTAGCACAGAGCTCCTGCTCCAGGGAAGGGGGTGAGAAGAGGAGATGGGGGGGGGGGGGATATGCNGGGGGGGGGGGGAGGATATGCTTGATATTTTCTATTGCCAAAGACTGAATGAATGCCATCCGGTTGAGCAAAAAGGAAGAAGAGAGAAAAGAAATCAGGTCACCCGCCATGGCAGACAAAAGCCCTTTCTTTGTCCTTTTATAGCCAGCGACAAAAGACCGCTTGGAAGGCTACAGCTGGGATCAGGCCCTGAGGCTGTTCCCCTTCCCAATCTTTCCCCCTCCCCTCCTGATACCCCGTCCCTTCTCCCTTCAGCTCAGCTGGGCTTGTGTGTCCCAAACAATAGAAGAACAAGCTACGGTCACAATAGAGGTTGATTTTGGTTGACCTTCTTGGTTGGGGTGTCACTCCTGGATATCAATGAAGAGAATGGGGAGGTGGATCTCTTGAGGGTTTTATGTTCCCACCCTTGCAAAGCTATAAGGGGCACGTGTGTGTGTGTGTGTGTGTGTGTGTGTGTGTGTGTGTGTGTGTGTGTGTGATGCCTGGGCCCATTGACAAGAGGGGCCTGCAACCAGATCTTAAATCCTCACCCTCAAAACCGCCATCAAAATGGACCAATTTGTACGGCAAAGCCAACAGAAAGCCATTGATTTGTGTGATGTTTTGTCTTTGGTCTGCATAAAGTGGACCTTCGAAGGACTTTTTAGAGCTCAGGATGAAATGCTTATTCTTCCACAGCATCTTTTGGTTGCAGGAACCTACTTTGGGTGGGAAGACAAAGAGGCTTTCTCCAAAGGCAGACTTAAATATTTTAGTATTTTTTCCCCCTTGAAGATGTTTGCTTCTCACCCAAGAGCCTTCTTCAGTCCATGAAGTAGACTTGGATGAGACGTGAAATGTTTTCAAGGGAACAAAACGAAGTTGAAAAAAAAAAAAAAAAACACCTTTGGGACAACCATGACCTGGAGAATCTCCATAGACATCTACTTTGAGTGGGAGGAGGAAGAATTTGGGGTTACCCGAAGAATGCAAGATCGTCTTCGTCAACAACATCACTTGGCCAGTTATTGTGGTTAAAGGCAGTAAAATGCCTTCACTGTCCCCTGATATTCTCCTAGTATACCTGGGGTGAAAGTATCTATCCACAGAATGCTTATATTTTCTTACTTTGACTCTGCATTTTCACCTTTTCCCCCAAAGTGGGCGATGTCTTGGTTGGTGCCTATGGAAATAGAGCTGAAAAGAAGACAGACAAACAATGGTTTTCTTCTGGACCATTCTGGTTAGAAAGGGTACATTCTCAAGATGCAAGATTAGAGGAACTTCAAAATCCATCAAGCTCTTACTCTACCTATCTCAGAAGCATAACATCTTTCGTCTCATAAGAAGCAAATGCAAAAAAACAGGACCAGGAGCCATCCTTAGTCAGAAGATGATGGCTAACAATGGTTCTCATTAAGAAAAGTTCAGGAGAACATCCCAAGTGAATCTCAACGATGACAGCCGTTGACCCCCTGGGCTAATTTAACCTTTAAACCAAGGATGGGATTCAAACTTTTTAACAACTGGTTCTGTGGGCATGCCTTAGTTGGTGGGCATGGCTTGGTGGTCATATGATTGGCTGGGCGTGGCCAACTCAATATCACTCACATCGAGGCACGCATCTCCTTGCCTGGCATCTCGTGACTCGATCTCTCGATGCTGCAATAGTTGTAAGTGTGAAAAATGGTCATAAGTCACTTTTTTCAGTGCCTTTGTAACTTTGAATGGTCACTCCACACAAGCAAAGTACCAGCAAAGGAGGGGAAAAAACTCCAGAGAGGTTCCTGAGACAGGAAGTCAAGTCCTGCCAAGAATGTAATTAGGGTTAACGGAGAGACAGTTTCTGTAAGCAACACCAGAATGTTTCTTTCCTGCCTTCCTTACAGGATTAGGCCAGTAATTTCTTCTAACAGCCGGTTCTCCCAACTGCTTAGATTGTTAACAACCGGTTCTAGCAAATAGGTGCGAACTGGTAGAATCCCACCCCTACTTTAAACCCTTCAATTACATGTTTTCCATGCCTATAACATGCCAAGAATTTTGAGTGTGGACAAGAATTAATGGATGGAAAGTTACCAAGGAGAGATCCAACCTAGAAGTAAGGAGAAATTTCCTGATGGTGAGAATAATTAATCAGCAGAACGAGTTGCCTTCTGAAGTTGTAGATGCTCCACCACTGGAGGCTTTCAAGAAGAAACGGGATAACCATTTGCCCTGAATGACACAGGATCTCCTGCTTGGTACAGGGGGTTGGAGTAGAAGACTTCCAAGGTCCCCTTGAATTCTTCCTCTGGAGCTTCTCAATCATCCAGGACATGGTTGTCCCAAAGGCCCTTTTCCAAAAGGCAACTGGATTTTCTTGGCTTTCTCCTTGAAAACGCTTTATTTCTCATCCGAGAGGCTTCTGAAGGTCCAGAGAAGCTTCTTGGATGAGAAACTAAATGTTTTCTGGGAAAAACACAAGTAAACCCCGTTGCCTTTGGGAAAAATATGTCTGAATAATTCTGTAATGTATATGCAGAGAACAAGGAGTGTCTCCTGCTTGAGTAGGGGGTTGGACTAGATGACCTACAAGGTCCCTTCCAACTCTATCTGTTAATCTAATCTATAAAACAAGGAGTTTGCTGCTGCTGCTGCTGCTCATGATTTTTTTCAAATGACAAAGGGAGCCTTTGAGACCAATTTTCTCTCCCTTCCTCCCGCCCACCCCCCTACACAGAAGAGTTTGAACAAATATCCTTCTGGCCTGTGGAAATTTAAGAAGAAAGAAAAATATTTTTGCCACAGGAGTGAAAATTTGTCTCAGGGGTTGGAGTTCCTAGTGACCTCGCTTACGTACCACCTAGGAGAAAGTTTTCCTTTGGCCTATTAAAGCAAACATTATAGTTGCAGAGGCCCTGGGCTGGCATTGTCTTGGCCAGTTCCTATTCTCTCCACGTGGTTTCCATTTGAGGCATGGATCCTGGGCTCTTTTGCTCCAGAAATGGATACTTTGGTGGCAAACCCCATCTTGAAAACAAGCCTGGGAAGATTATTTTTGAAAGCCAAGCTTCCAGAACTAAAGCAATCACGGTACCACCCATGCTTTCGCTCGTCATTTCTAAGTGTTGTTTTAAATTCAACTCTCCTCTTTTTCTCCAGAAGTGCTCAGCGGATTAGTGGGGGAATTCCGTAAACTTGCAGGAACCACAGGTCAAAGTGGTTGGGAAGCATTAACTGACAAGGTTACCAAGTTTGGCAGGTTTCAGATCCAAATGTTGCCAGTTGGGCAGTGACCTGGCATGACTGTTGGTTTGCTTCTTAATTAAATTAAATTTATATCCCACCTATCTCATCATTTGAGACAACCCTGAGTGCTTAAGAGGAAGACATGGAAAAGAAGCAGAAATCAGAGACTAGCCTAGCCCTGGAAATGTTATTGAGTATGGTAATGAAACGTTTGCAAGAAAGCAACCAAGCTCAGAGAGCACCAAAGACCACATCCTCCTCCTCCTCCTCTTCCACTCTACCCCCTTCTAGTACTGACAATGTGACCTAGTTTGGTAACACAATGTCTGCAATTAAAGCATCCTCTGCCTTTTTTTTTTTTAAAGCCATTTGTCTGTGATTTCAGCATTTTAGTGGAAAACAAACAAATCCACAAACAAGCAATGGGAAGATCTCTTCTGGCTTCAAAACCGCCTTTCCATGCCAACCATTTAGTACAATGATACTCCTGGAGACCAATGTGATCTTTGGAGTATTGATTGACGAGCGTTTTCGGGGACTCCCCTCACACAACTTCATCTTTTTCATCACTTTCGTTGTGTCGATGTTTATTCTGTCATTTCTCCAAAACTTGCCCCGGATGTGCCGATTTCTGCCAGGCGGCCCAGCCATATGGAACTGGCTCGACATCTCTCCCATTATCTTCCCAAAGAAAGGGAAAACAGCATCCAGTTTCTTTCTTTCTTTTTGTTGTCTCGGTGACAAAAGCCTTGCCTGTAATGACAGAACCTCAAGGCTCAAATCTTCTCGGGGGGTGTGGAGTGGCATCCCCTGTCACTGGGGAGGAGTGGGTTGGTGAAGACCCTTTAAAAAAAAAAAAGTGTTCTCGCCGTGTTCTTGGGATGTCTTGCAGCGAGTCAATCAAGGGTGATTAAATGCAGAGACACAAGACCACAAGATGTGGTGATAAGACAGAGAGGGAGAGAGAGAAAGAAAAGGAGGAGTGAGCACATGACGAAGGAGCTAAAATGCTTAGCGTTGTGGAAAAGCATGTTCAACTGGAGCCTTTTGAGTTATAATCAGCAGTCCATGTTGACAAGAACATGCCGGCTGATGCCTTAGGAACTTTCCAGCTTTGGGCCAAAATGGCTCCCAAGGTGTGGCCTTGTCAAGAAGCCAGATCTCATTCAGCAAAGGAGGTCAGTAAGAAAACTTCGCTGCTGCCCCATTAATTCAGGTCATTTGCTAAGGCTATGTACCTGCACTCCTTTTATTGAGCTGGGTTGAACTGGAACTGCATATGTCTAATCTAAGGAAGAGGAGAACCAGGGTTGACAAGATACCAGTCTTCCAATATTTGCGGGGGGGGGGGGGGGGGGNCAGTCTTCCAATCTTTGGAGGGCTGCCACAAAGAAGAGGAAGGAGTCCACTTATTCTGCAAAGCCCCTGAAGGCAGGACAAGGAGCAGTGGGTGGAAGATCATTAAGGAGAGACCCAACCTGGAACTAAGGAGGAATTTCTTGACAATGAGAACAAATAAACCAGTGGAAGGGACTCTAGCTGCTCCGTCAATGGATGTTTTCAAGAAAAGATTGGACAGCCCTTTGACCAGGATGGGATAAAGTCTCCTGGAACAGTGGGTTGGACTAGAAGACCTCCAAGGTCCCTTCCAGCCGTAGGATTCTATATTTTCTACAAATGGAAATTTTGGGAGGGAATAGACCCGCGGACAGGCAGGGATTCCTTGTACTGAAGAGAGGGTGTTGCAACCCGACCCGATCTGGGTTTGAATTCTCCCTTCGTTGCTCCCCTGTACATCCCTTGGGTAGAAAAGGGAGATCCTGAACCATGATCAGCGGATGAGCAAGTGGCTTGGGCTTTCCTTACTTCAGAACAACCCCACCTGGACATTATTCCTGCCAGCCTCTGCAAACACCTGCAAGACTCCCTTTGGGGAAGGATGGAGCGGATCTGGCTTCTGCACAGCCATCCGGCCTCTTCTTCCTTCTCGATCCGAAACGTTCAAGGTCGCGCTGGGTGCTTCCCTCCCCTCCCTTCCTCAATATATATAGTGCAAATCCTTCTTCTGTGCTCTGTAAAGATATTGCTGACAGATGAGGATTAAGGAGAAACTTCCCTCCTGGGTGTATTTATTTATCATTATCCCCGTAATTGTCAATTACAGGGTTTTTTAAAAACCGCCTTGGCTGAACCAGGTGTGGAGCTTCGGTGTGGATACCAGGTGCTCGATGCTCTGGAGTGCAGAATCTTTTTAGGGGCGGGAAAGGAAAGGAGCAGGGCACCCCTGAAGTTCCCATTTCTGCCTTCTTCTCAGCTTCTCCCACTTGCTACAGTGTGTATCGAGAGGTACCCGTGGCCTGTTCCTTCCTCGCTTTTGCGGCAAAGAGAAATCCTGGCCACTCTTTTCAGAGTTCCCCCTGATCCATGAGCATGGAAGTCTTGAGCTCGCACTCACAACAAATATCAGCGGTTTGCTTTTGACCCTAAGTAATTCAGATTCTTTTTCTCTCTTTCTTTTTAGCATATGTTTTGTTTTTATTCATACACATTTTGAACACAGTGCATTGTCAGGGCATATCATTTACGAAAAAGCAAAGGAAAAACGAACAGAAGTGTCAATATACATATTAACTAGCTGGATACCCGTGCTTCGCTCCAAAACTATGTGGTCAGGCTTAGTTTTTGGGGAGGAAAATAAAGGGAATTTTTTTTTTTTTTTGCCTCTGCCTACCAGCATCCATCATTATTCATCTTGTGAGCGTCCTGTCAGGGTGTGAGAGAGTTGAGGACTGTTTGGGAACTGAAACTGTATTTGCTGTGTGAGCAGGAAGGAGACAGCAAGGAGCCTGGGCGGGGCTTAGCTCAACTGTTCTGTACTAAAACTGCTTGGTGCTCTGAAACTGAAACTAAAATTGAAACTCCTCGGCTTGTGTTTTGCCTTTGGAACAGATTTCTTTCCAGGTGGGGAGGGGGAGCAGAACTCCTTAGCATCAGAGAATAATAATAATAATAATGATGATGATGATGATGATGATGGAAATACTCTAAATGCTCTGATGGTCATTTCAAAAAATCCTTTCTTAGTGAGCCTCTAGAAGCCAAGAGGAACATACATGCAAAATTTCATGTTTGTAGGCTTTAGGGGCCTGGAGATTTTGTGATGATGCATGAGTGGTATTTTGCTTTTATATAGAAAGATAACAATAATGATAGTGTAACAAAATAATTTTAATTAAATTTCTTTGTATTAGCTTATTTATAGTTCTATTAGTTATATCCACATATTTATAATTATCAACCCCTTTTGTATTTAATTCATACATAGCAATAATCTTTCTTCAGCTAATTTCTACCTCTTATCTCTAGACACTCCTAAAATCTGTTCCATGTTAAGTGGTATTCTGTGTCTTCTTTGTCCTTTATTTTTAACGTCAATCTGTCCATCTCTGCACAGTTTAGTATTTTCCGAATTACATCCTCATCTGATGGAGTGTTTTCATTTTCCCAAAATTGTGCAAATACAATCCTTGCTGCTGTCAATTCATGCAAAATCCCTTTATCATATCCTTCCAGTAGTTCAGATTCTTGTAGACAGCTTAAGCTTGCAATACATCTTTATTCCTTTGGAGTGCCTGGGTTTCTTGATTTCCTATGCTTGACACCATCTGAGCAATTGTGTTGTTCCTGCCAGCCTCTGCAAGACTCCCCTTGTGAAGGACTACAAGCGTAAGGGGTCAAGCTATTCTCCAAAGCACCAGAGGGCAGGACAAGAAGCAACTCATGGATGGAAACTCATCAAGGAGAGAAGCAACATAGAACTAAGGAGGAATTTCCTGACAGGGAGGACAATTAACCAGTGAAACTTCTTGCCACCAGAAGTTGTGGTATGCTCCATCACTAGAGGTTTTCAAGAAGAGATTGGACATCCATTTGTCTGGAATGCTATAGGCTCTCCTGCTTGAACAGGGGTTGGACTGGAAGACCTCCAAGATCCCTTCCAACACTGTTATTCTGGTATCTATGTGAGGATGAGCCATTTTCTGGAATGGTGCATGGGAATAGGAGAAAGAGGGAAGGGCTGAAAGCAAGAGAACAGTTGGATAAGGGGCACCTCTGTCCAGAAAAGCAAAGTTGTGCAGGAAGTATTTCAGAAGTTTCTTGCCCTGTCAAAGCAACATAAATCTACACAGTTTGCCGATGCCCAAATTTTGATCAAATGATTGTGGGGATGCTATAACAATTTTAAAGGCAAAGGCTGACAGATGTCCCCTTTGTCAGTGCCGTGGTAGCTTTGAACCACACAGCAAATCACTGTAAGTCAAGGAGGATCTGTACTGTCAAAAAATGTGCAAAAAGGCTGTTTGAAAACTGACGTATATCTGCCACATTCAAATCCTCAGTCAGACTACACCAGAATGGATTTGGTTCCTTTGAATGCATTTGGGGAAAAAACAAGAAGCCAAGGAAGCAGATTTGAATAGATTTTCAGCATATAGAAATGTAGATCTCCTCCCCCCCCCCCATCCTCATGAAGCAGATGTTATGATTGACTTGCTTGCTCATTTATAAAAAGGAGGCTGACAGTTTCAAAACAGCAGCTCTGGTAGCAAGCTTTGCTTAAGACGAGATGTCAAACAAAAATGGGAACAAGCAAAGATCATTAAACAAGTTTTCAGAATTTGACAGCCGGCTCTTGAAAGCTTCCCCAAAATTTCCTGAATGCCAGTACCCAGATCCAGACCCCACACAACCACCACTGGACTAGCTGTCAAAAAGGAGTGTTTACACCACTGTTCCCATGGGCTAAGATCACGTACCTTCTTGGAATATTTTCCATCCATGTGGCTTGCAAGTCTCTACTAGCCAACTTACCAGCTTTATAAAGGGAAGATCTCAAGATGGATCTCAGACAATTCCTCATGGCCAACTCAGCATGGCTAACTCGCCATGGCCAACTTGCCACAAACAAGTCACCGCAGCTCCAGAGTTGCACTAATATGAAAGAAATGGTGGAACAGTGTAATTAAAGACCAGGTGCAAAAGGAGGGATAAAAATTAGTTTAGTTTACTTTAGTGTCATTGCACCTTGTACAACAAAATTAAATACCATCTTCAGTGTCCATTATGGCCCTGAAAATAAACACAAACACACATCCTTCACATTCTATGCAATTGAATTGAAAACCCCTGATACTGCATGATTACACTATATAGTAGAATGCAATATAGTTACTGAATTAGTAAAAGAAATGCAAATGACAGAAACAAAAGTCATTTTTTAAATTTATTTTAAGTAATTAAATTGAATGGTTAAATTGTCCGGCCCTGAGTTGCCCTGCAGCGAGTTGGCCATGGTGAACTGAACCACAGTGAATTGGTCCTGGTGAGTTGACCATGACTAGTTGGCCATTCCACTCAAGATGGCATAATGTCAAATGGTGAGTAAGAGTAATCAGCACCCTGGACAGATTGGGGGGGGGGGAAAGGAAGGCCTTCTGTGGAGGGTGTTTGAGTCTTTCTATAGTTTAAGTACCTCTTTGGTCTCTACCTGGACAATAGAGCTCTTTAAGATGCATAGTTAGGACTCCATCGCTTCTTCATATCAGCCAAGAAACAGTTAGTTTCTGGGAAACAGTCTTCAGTATAATTCAGCTTGCAGTATGCAACCGCCGTAAGTCACACCTTCCCTATCTTATGAAATAACCATACGATCTACCATTGTCAAAGAAGAAAGTTGAATAAATTAGTTGACTTTATTCACGAGGGGCTTCTCTGGAGAATCAGGTGCTAATTTTCCTCTGCTAGAGATATCAGACTCCAGGAGAATATTTACAGCTCAGGGATGAAATGAAGGGTCCTTGGTGCTCTCTGAGCTGGGTGGTTTTCTTGCAGCGTTTCATGACCCAACTAGGGAACATCATCAGTCCTACAAGGGAGCAGAGTTTGTGGAGAGGAGGAGGAGGACTGTGGGATCCTTGGTGGTTTTCTTGCAGACATTTCATGAGGTAGGGAACATCCAAGGTAGGGAACATCATCTGTGCCATTCCTATCGCCCCTTTCCATGGAACTACATCTCCCAGCACCCCTTGTGAAGAGAACTCATCTTGTGTAAGTCAGTTAATGTGCCTTATGGATCAGTCCTCAACATTCCACCAGCTGGTTTTCCCAAAACATGCATGTTGGCTTATCCTAACTGGAGCGATTCCAAAGATGCTTATTGAGATGGCTATTCCATGCCAAGGCTTTCTCACATGTCGGCTTCCCAACTTGGGTGCCAAAGCTCTTTCAAACCTGCCATGTACAGTGTTGTCTTCTTTTAGACGAGTGGTTTATCTGAGCATATTTCAGAGTTTTTGTGTCTAACTCAGCCAAGGAAACAGTAGAAAGTAGAGATGTGCCAGAAAGTTGCGGTGTTCCTTGGAGAAACATGGAGGAAGGAATAAGGGCCTGCCTGGGATGTTTCAAACAAACACTTGGAAAGCCTCACAAGAACTGGGTGTGGAGGATTGGCCTGGAACAGTTTTGCTTCTGCAGGCAGTTGCCAAAAGTTTCATTTGGCAACGCAACAAAAAGTTTGTTTTCTGGAGGAAGGGATGTGCACCAAACATTTGGAGTCTTAATTGAGAGCTCTTTTCTCGCTCGCCCAATTCAAAGGGCACCTGAGATGAGGTTGGAGCACAGAAATGATTAAAAAAAAATTATTGATTCATTCTTTGGAAAGGAAAGTGAGAGCTTTCTTCTGGAATGTGGTTGGCCTCTTCCAAAGGAGATGCTGTAGTTGGAAGAGGTTTGAAGAAATTAGGCTTGATTTCTACACACACACAATGGGGCATTGAAAATAGTCAGATCCAGCAAAGTCCTTCATACGTTCACCAGGTCTATAATTTTATTTTCACTCTTTCATTTGAATTCCAACAATGCAAATTTTGTCATGGATTTTATTTGCCCAGAATTTATTTATTTTCTTTCTTTCTTTCTTTCTTTCTTTCTTTCTTTCTTTCTTTCTTTCTTTCTTTCTTTCTTTCTTTCTCCTTCCTTCTTCCTTCCTTCCCCATCTTCTCTTCCCCATCTCCCTTCTTCCTTTCCCCTTCCTTCCCTTCCTTCCTTTTCTTTCCTTTCTTTTCCTTCCCTTCTTTTCTCTTCCTTCCTTTTCCTTTCCTTCCCTTTCTTGTAAACGCAAAGATATATTTAGAGATACTATAAATTTATCAGTTGAATAAGCCACCTGGCACACTGATTTATTCTTCCTGAGTAATTAGAATATTCATCAAATTTACAAATGGGCCTAAGCCTGAGAACTCCAACTAAAATCTAATAAAAATGGTGTTGCTGAATTAAATTACCAACCAAAGCTAAAGCAGTGGGAGGAAAGAAGAACACTGGAAACCTATAAGGACTTATATTCAACTCTGTACCTTTGGTTCAGTGCTTCAAGATCAATATCCAATATCCAGAAGAAATCTATGCATGTTGCAGGATTTGGGTTTGGCTAGTCTAGAGAAAAGAAGGATTAGGGGTGACATGATAGCAGTCTTCCAGTATTTGAGAGGCTGCCCCAAAGAAGAGGGAGTCAAGCTATTCTCCAAAGCAACAGAAGGCAGGAGAAGCAGCAACAGAAGGAGAAACTTCCTAACAGTGAAGCCAATTAACCAGTGGAACAGCTTGCCACCAGAAGTTGTGGGAGCTCCATCACTGGAGGTCTTCAAGAGGAGTGGACAATCACTTGTCTGAAATGGCATAGGGTCTCTGGCTTGAGCAGGGGGCTGGACTAGAAGACCTCCAAGGTTCTTCCAGCTCTATTCTAATTAAAAGATTCCAAAAGCTTTTTTAAAAAGGCTCTGCAACTGTTTTCAAAAGTCTGGCAAATGGATTAACTTCAGAGAGGGGTTGTGTACTCTAATTTTTGTAGAACACGAATTTCTCATGGATGGTATAATGCAAAGAATATTTCCTCCTGGCAATTTGTAAACAAGCACTTTCATGCTGCATAACGAGTTATTTAAAACAAAAAAACAAAACAAATCAACAACCCTGTTAATTGTACACTCCAAATTTCACGGGTATTGTAGATATCCCTGAAAACGTTTTTAGGGCCTCAGGATTGCTTGGAGCATCTTCTACTGTGGGAGACTCCCCACAACTATTACCATTAGGAATTTTTGCATGTGAAATGTAGGGAAGGCAGGTTCTTAGCCTAATTACTTTTGAGATTCTCTACTTGCTCCAATATCAAGAAGAAATCTGCGTATTTCTAACATAAAGAAGAGGCTGTGGCATTGCCAAGAGGAGACGACATACAACACCAAAGCTGAAGAAGCTTCTTGGAGGAGAAGTGAAATGCCCTCAAAAGAAAAACTAGGAAGTCTCTTGAAAAAGCATCTTGGGGACAACATCAAAAAGAAAACCAGGACTTGCCCCCACCCCCAGTGAAGCAAAGTAGATACATGCATGCTTCAGAAGTTGTGGGAGCTTCATCCCTGGAGGCTTTCAAGAAGAGACTGGACCGCCATTTGTCAGAAATGGCGAAGGGTCTCCTGCTTGGGTGGAGGGTTGGACTAGATGACCTGTAAGGTCCCTTCCAACTCTGTTAATCTGTATCTGTATGCTGAGACAGACAGGAGCATCTCCTGAACCAGCTGTGCAAATGGAAAGACTTTGCTGAGTTTTGAAGCAGTGGGTGGAAGCTAATCAAGGAGAGAAGCAACTAAGAGCTAAGGAGAAATTTCTTGACAAGTGAGAACAATTAACCGGTGGAACAACTTGCCTCCAGAGGTTGTGGATGCTCCAACACTGAAAATTATTAAGAAGAGACTGGACAGCCATTTGTATGGAATGGTATAGGGTCTCCTGCTTGAACCAGGGGATTGGACTAGAAGGTCTCCAACTCTGTTATTCTGTACAAATGTCTTCACATTCTAAAGCATCTCTTTAGAAGCCTTTTGCATTTGTGGGCAAACAAAGGTCTATGGTTTGTTACTGGTACACACAGCTATTTTAAAGAGAGTGTGCCTGCCCAAACAACCTGTGTCCTTCCATACAGGGTGGGTTCTCACAGCATCCTACATCTGAGTTCAGGTAACACCGTTGCTGCAATGTCAGGTTTCCTAGAAGAGCATGGATGACGCAAAACGTGAAGGTCACGGCTGGGTTCACGCAATCTGTTGTGCGATGGGTTCTCTTGTTTAATGGGCCTTGCAAACCTTGCCTTGCAGAGAGGAGGAGTAAAGAATTGTACATCACTGGGTGCACTGCTCAGATTGAAGAAACAGCACACTGAAGGAGACCCCCAAGGAACAGCTGGGCCAGGACATCACACCAGGGTACATGGAAAGGCTGTCCACCACCAGCACGAGAACTTCCCAGAGACATGCCAGAAAAAGGAGAACAGCACTGATTGCTCAATACTGATAACTGATCCCAAAGGGTAATTGGAAGCCTACGGGGCCCTTGGTGTGTTCTTGAGTTTGGTGGTTCTGTTGAAGAACTATCATTACACTGATGATGTTACCTACTTTGGTAATGAAATATCTGGAAGAAAACCATCAAGCTCAGAGAGCACTAAGACCTGACCTCACTTCCATCTGTCCACTAAAGTTGTTACCTAGTTGGGTCATGAAATATCCGCAAGAAAATAACCAAACCCAGACAGAACCAAGGACCCATTTCAGCCTTAAGCTAGAAATATCTCCTTTATTGGAAATGTATGTAATTTTATGGTCACCTCTGCCTTTAGGCCTGCCTATATGAGTCAGCCTTTATTTGCACTATTCACCTATAGATGAAGAGGTTTTCTTGGTGCTGGAAACGGCTGAAAAGATCTTGAGAAATTCCCATGCGTTTCCGGATTCCAAGCTGTAATTCCACCTCCATCTATTTCACTTCTAGGCCAAAGACCAACCCTTGACATGCCTCTGCCTTCCATGGGTGCAATGTCTGAGGAGAATGCATCATTCTATGATTTTTAAACAGTGTGAAGAGCCTATCCAAGGAAGCAACCTGGAAAAAGCTCCTTCAGGATGAATTCAGGGCAGAATGTGAAAATTATAAGACAGCCTGAGGTTTCTTAGATGCAGATTGTCTCAAGGGCGGGAAGTTAGAACAGGTGAGAGACAACAGGAACCCATCCTTTCTGTAATTAGTGAAAAGAGTAGTCATTAGCCTTTGCACCCAATTATAGGTTTTTCCATCTCAGTTGCCTTTTCAAGGGGGGGGAGAGAGAGAAGGGGGGAGAAACTTGGCCAATCNGGGGGGGGGGAGAGAGAAGGGGGGAGAAACTTGGCCAATCTAATTGTCCCTGGTAATTGAGCAAAATCATTCCTAGGCAAATAGAGGAAAATGAAGAGGTGGGTTGCCAGGCAGGACAGGTAGCAACTACTTCATTATGAGAAAATAGGTCTAAATGTGTCTTTTTCTACTGCTTGTAACCTAGCATTCTTCAGTGGGTTGGGACTGCAATTCCCAGAATTCCTTTGGCTGCACGGACAGGAAATTCTGGATGTTCCAGTCTCAGTGGACTGCAGAACACCAGGTTGGAAGGTGGAGAAAATGGAAGGGTATCATTTATGCAGACAAGAATCACCCATGTGAAACATTCAACTCCATGGGTTTCTTTGCAATACAGAATGGGTCCCATTGGCAGCAGAGGGCTCTGGGCTGGCCTACCTGTAAAGTGATGAAGGAAGGGATGGAGCTATTTCCAGCTTCAGGGACAAGCTACTACCCAGCATTGTTGTAAGGATAAATGAGGGGGAAATCTTTACTCAATGACCCTATTCAAGCGAGATTTAAATCCACCTCCCCCATTCGTCAAGAAGGCACCCACCC